>NQII01005704.1:41862-149815 GCA_002778355.1 Clitarchus hookeri | reverse complement strand
TGGGAAATCCTATTGCTCCTAATGATGCGGTCAATTTAGAGTACTATCAATCTAACAGAATTGACATTATTCGTTCAGTCGGGAAATACAGTTCAAAGGACAAATTATTTTACCTGGGTATATTAGTTTGTGTTATGGAAAAATACTCTTCTGGAAGAGTAATTGAGATAATAATGAAACCAGAGGATTATAAAGTAATTATCAAATTATACCATAATTTAATTTCGTAGCGGTATGTATTTGGAAAGCTACAGCGCGAACTACTATTCTAATTTTTTAAAATTCCAAAAACTTTCATTGTACCTGAAGGGACAGTTGTGTTTTTTGAAATAGTTATGGTATATAAATACATTTAAAAAAAGAGCAGAGTCTGTTAGTTTTTAATGGAAGTTTTTCCATTAAAAGCAAAGAAAAATGCGGTAATAATCTAAGGATTTAAAAAGTCTTTAATTTTATTACGATACTTACCATTATTCAACTTACGAGTCGTGTCTATTGTAACAAAACCATATTCCTTATCCCAACATTTTGAACAAGTCTCCCTAAATTTCTCAAATGGGATATCGCCACCAACGAAATCGCTATGAATATGTTTAAGATTTGTATCATCTTGTCTGAATATGCAAAGAAAATTGGCATTGTCTCTTATAAGCTGTTTAGGCACTTTTGAGTATGTCTGAGCTAAATAGAAACAGCCAATTACTTTGTGTCAACCGCGAGTAAAGAAATCTCTTACTTTGTCCTGATTTTCAAGTATGACATCTTCAAAAACAACAACAGAATCATTACAACATTCATCCACGGTAACCATTTCTTCATTTGTAGGGAAAAAGTATGCTATTGGTTCAGATATTAATTTTGCTGCTACCTCTGTATCTTCCTTTAAAGCAATATATTTAGGTTGGTTCAGACTTTTTGAACACACATATAAAGTACCAAAGTCCAACCATCCTGGGGAATATATAAANTGGTTCAGACTTTGAGAACACACACATAAAGTACCAAATTCCAACCATCCTGGGGAATATATAAAATTATCAATCATAAGTGTAGTTTTTCTGCAGTTACTAGAGCCCACTATCAAACATCTAATATTATTAGGCATTAATTCTCCATGTCGTTTTGTCAATACAGTTTTGTCTGGTATTCTTATTTTAATATCCCAGTCTACCTATTTCATGTTTCTTGGATTATTCATTTATTTAATAGATTTTTTTTGTTGTAATAAATGAGTAAAGTATTCAAGCTATCAGATAACAAATCAGTGTTGAAGAAAAGACTGCATTATCCTTTAGAGATAGAGGAGCACTCAGTGGCTTTAGTTCAGTTCTATACTGCATACCTAACACCTAACATTACCCCTGTGAAAAATAGACTCTATTTTAAAAACATGGTTGGTATGGAAACATCAGTTGAAATTCCAGTTGGCCAATATAGTTTAAAAGATCTTGTAAAAACTATAAAGACAATTCCCCCATTTGAAGTAGTTCCAATGGGTGGGGGAGAAAATAGTAGCATATCCCTCGAGTTGGATAAGACAACAAACAGGGTGAAAGTAAAATGTGTGTTTGATTTACAGTTTGGAAAATGGGGTTCGATAGGAGAACTTTTGGGTTTCACAGAAAATAAAATCCTGAAATCAAATGAGTTCCATTTTGGAAATACAATTCCAAAATTTGTTCCCTTTGAAACAATAAATATACACTGTAATATAGCTAATGGTATGATATTAAAACATGATGAATATAACCACAGAGAAACTAGCATAATTGCTACATTTAAACCAAGGTCGACATTTGGATTTGGTGAAATATCTTTTATGACCCGCCTATCCCTTGTTTTTTCCCATGCAAACATCTCAAGTAAAGGAAATAATAGTTGAAATTAAGGATGACAAAGGTAAGTTAATAAATTTTGATTCATCAGAAAGAACTGTGGTCTTGGAGATGAGACCGTAGATACTTATATTTATATTAAAGAAAAAGGTATTTTTAGGTTGGAAGTACTCATATAATAACTTTAATGGTTATTTAAACCATTAAAGTTTCATATTAAAAAAAACTAAAGAATATAGGTCAGGCTCGTTGATAAATGCAATTGAATCGTGCATCTGACTTCATCACACAGCGCACGCGAGTTATCCTGGTGGTTTTCCATCTTACCGACTCGCTATCTACAAACGGCCGCGCTATCTGTGGCGTAATATGTGAACCCAGATGTGGTCGATGTATCCGCACTCTGGACATGGAGGGACTCACTATCTCCGACTGCCGCGCTCGGGATCTGTGACGCAATATGTGAACCAGGATGAAGTCGAGGCCAGTGTATACACTCTGGACATGATTCATTCGGCGGGACTCGCAATGTATGAAGAACCTCGCCTAGTGTCTTGCCAGTTTAACTCATTGGTAAGACGTCTGACTCTTAACGCAAGGTTCGTGGGTTCAAATCCCGGGCTGAGTGGATAAATTTTCAGTGTGGGTGTGAAGGCGCCCGCATCCACACTGTATGTTTATCAACCGAGTCGTTCCAAATTTGAGCTAATAANGCGTCTTGCCAGATAGCTCAGTGGTTAGACGACCGACTCTTAACGCAATGTTCGTGGCTTCAAATCCCGGGCTGAGCGGTTAAATGTTCAGTGTGGGTGTGAAGGTGCCCGCATCCACACTGTATGTTTATCAACAGAGTCGTTCCAAATTTGAGCTAATAAAATATATGCTCGTACTCTTAGTAGATCTAGCAGTAGCAGATGCAACTATATGTTACCCCTTAAAATCCCAGCATAAATACTCTCTACAGTAGTCAGTATTGTATCCGATGTATAGCTGGGTAATCTCAGATGGTGATAGGTGCCACACCATCTGAGAGGCGGTAGTTGAACTCAAAAAAAAAAAAAAAGGCCGGCCGAGTGGTGAGGTGTGGGAGTTCTCCGAAAAAACGGAGTTTTATTGGCGTCAAAATTAGGCCGTAATAAAAATAAAAAAAAGGTCCCTGGCGAGTCATTAAGTTGGTCGTAAACCTTTTGCAATTTTTTCTTCTAAGATAATAAAGATGGATAATATTTCTATAGACAGTGCAATGAAAGATTTAGAAAAAGAATTAGGTGTTTCACCTACTTTAATATGTCGAATTTGGAGGTGCATATCTAAACTTTTAATTAGATTATGTTGCACGAAGTCAGAGCGGTAATTGAGTTTTAATGGTTTAACAATCATTAAAACCTTATAGAGATATGAATAGAAATGAAAATATACTGATGTCTAATTATACGAATATGTGCATTTATTCTTTTACAAAGAGAATAGAATGCCTTTGTATGTCACCATATTTTTTCAATCCTTTATACACAAGACTTGTGCCTCCTCGATTGACATCACTTATCAGTTTTGTACTGAAAATGTATACATATCTGTCTGGTAGGGTCACCTTAAAATTTCCTGAAGTAACTACCACTTTGGGACCGTACTTGGTTTCATTTATTTCAGCGTGGTTTATCGGGTAGGACTGCCCTATTGTGAGGTCGGAAAGTTTCATAAAATGGCGGGTGCTGTTTAATGCATTTAGTAACTGATCCATGTTATGTTGTTTATTATATATTTTCATTTCTTTAAATGAAAAAAATGTCTCACTAGTAATTATTTTTGTGCTGCACTCGTATCAGCATTTTAATAAGTTATGGTTATTTTCAAACAATTAATTTTAGAAGCAGGTTGAACACATATGGTTATGTTTAATCCATTAGTTTTTTTAAGTGGGTTGAAGATGGATGGCTATTTTTAATCCATTAGTTTTTAAAAGTGTGTTGAAGATGGATGGCTATTTTTAATCCATTATGTTTTAAAAGTGGGTTGAAAACGTATGGCTATTTTTAAACCATTAGTTTTTTTAAAGTGGGTTGAAAATGTATGGTTACGTTTAATCCATTAGTTTTTAAAAGTGGGTTGAAAACGTATGGTTAAAATCTATGGTGTGCCAGGACCCGGGCTAGCATCGGCATTTCATATCTACTGACTGTAATCTATTTATTGACGTATAACAATGGCAATTAATGCCGCAATGTAACTTATAAATACAAAACAAGCTCCTTCTTCAGAATCTTAAAATGCACCATCTCTCTATAACCTATATAAATTTAATTGACTCTAACAAACTCACTATAGAGGCAATTTTCCTTACCATTGTGAGTTGTCTTTATAATAAATTTCCACTGTATGTATTGGGTTGTTTATGAAGAATCCCTCGCAGGGGTACACAAATTCCAACACAAAGTAGTTTTTATTTTTAATTACACATTGTAATACCACCTTTTGGTTAGGTGATTCATACACTCACATTTGAGTCTATATAACCCTACAATCCTAGGTTAGTGTAAAACCCAACAATCCTAGGTTAGTTTAAATATGTAAAATAGTGATGCACCCATCGTGGGGATAGATTCTGTAAGGTTAGGTTGGCACATGTTACGAAATTAGTCGGACGTCAATGCCCGTCGTATATTCGTGTTCGGCATCATTAGTGGAGTGGAAATATACCATTTTCCGTGAAATTATTGTTATTTGTTACAGAAAAGCCCCCTAAACTTAATAATTACACAAATAAAACGTTAAAAAGACACGTAGACAACGTTCGACGATGTTATCAAGTTATTAACAAATTTTCTTTATGTTCTTGTAAACACATTTCGTAGGCCAACATAATTGACCTTAGCACACACAACTTGCAAACGCAATGGTTAATACTACATATATTTTAACATACCTTAGAACTGTGGATCTGAAGCGTTTCAACATTTCTGCCGCTCTTTCCGCGACGTTGCAGGGTTTCATTTCCCCTCGCTTAATTAGTCAATACAACGATTCGGTGAGGTTAAGGATGTCCAGGTGGCGTTGGTGACTACTATTTTATTAACCTTGCTAGAACTCATGACTGCACACAAAAACTACCGCAACATATAACGTAAAATAAAATAAATAAAATTTTAAGCAAACCTGAAATAAATTAAAAAAAAATTAAACACATGAGAACGCACTACGAGTAATCTCTAATACACGTATCAGAAACGAAAGAAATCGGCACAACGAGAAATAATAAAGAGAGGATATTAGTAAAAAAAAAATAAAAAACCAGTAAATGAATTATTATAGGTTAAACAAGATAATCGCACCAATTCTCTGGCACGTGTGTCGACCACATCTCGCCAACAACACACGAAACGAAGGTTTGTAAACAAATGGCCTCTCTACTTTCACCTTGAGCGGGATCGTGTGAGTATGCAAGAAACACTGAAATCTAAATACGTTAGTATCAAATGAATAATAATTGGCATAATAAGATACAAGTCTATTCGAAACCCATTTTTGAGCGATAAATTAACAATTACGTTATAACTTTGGAACTATTTCCTCTCATTGTGCTGGCAACCTTACGGCATAACTGTATCCGCGCTCGCCGCTGTTTGTAATGTTATATGCATGTAGCTAACGGCTAGGGTGTTTTTTCAAAGGTTGATTTTCAAAAGTTTCTTCCAGTCGTGAACCGACTATACGCTTATAGGTGGGCTTAGTACATACTTAGGGCATGCGCAGTGCGACTCTAGGGTAGCATGTGTGGGCAGAGCTCGTTCTGTGTCACATAGGTGGAATGACAGAGCACAAGACTCGTAACCGCCAGGATGCTAGATGAAAGGAAACCAGGAGGAATATGCCAAAACCAAGGTGGAATGATAGAGAATGAGACTTGTCCCCACCAGGAAGCCAGGAGAAAATAGACCAGAAGGAATATGGGAAATTCAAGGTGGAATGATAAAACATGAGACTCGATCCTTTCAGGATGCTAGGTGAAAGGAGACGAGTAGGAATATGAGAAAACCAAAATGGGATGGCACAGCATGAGAGAAATTGCATGAGGGAGGGAGGGATAGCATGGAGAAAACCATGGCATCCCAGCGAGGAACTGAGAGGGATTTCACGGAGACAGCCCTGGCATCCTGGTGGGTACCTGGGAGGGTAGCACGGAGAAACCCTGGTATTCTGTCGCGGACTTGGGATGGATAGCAAAGAGAAAACCCTCCACATGTAATGCAAGAGTGTGAAGTGGGGACATCCAGTAGGAANTATCGAGGACTGACAAGAGGTGAGAAGGAGACCAGGAGAACACTGACACGACCTCCCCCCTCCAGGATAGATACTTGCATGCTGGTGGAGAGACAGGAGGGATAGCAAGGAGAAAACCGTGGCATCATCGTGGGGATCTTGGAGAGATAGTCTCGTGTCTTGGCGGGGACCTGGATGGGATAGCATGGACGAACCTTCGACATGCGGGAGTGATGGAACGGAGAAAGCCCTGGTGATTAGGGAGGGATAGCAATGAGAAAACCCTCCACATGTAATGCAAGAGTGTGAAGTGGGGACATCCAGTAGGAAGGAATGAGAGAGCATGAGAAAATAAATGAGATCGGGAGGACTCTGAGGAAAAACCCCAACAGAATGCAAGTGAGTGAAGTAGGGATATCCAAGATGGCCGCCATTGGCAAGGAATAACCCAGCAGGAGGGGAAATCCAACATTACTGACGTCGGCAAGGAATGTCAGAGCAGGAGGTTGCTGCATGACATAATCCAAGATGGCCACTGCCTTGACCTCTTGTCCTGGTCAGTACACCAGGTGCACCAGATCATATATTTTATAACTACTAATATTGAAACAAAGTAGCATATAAAGAGTAAACTCATGCACGCATCTAGTGCCTCATATTCTATTAATGTAACTTTAGCAGTGAAAAACAATATGGTGGTTAACAATGTCAACAATGGCGTGGCACTCGTGCGCGCACGCTAAGTGTGTTACTTTTATTTCCGTCGTATGTTTCCAGCATGAATTGGTATTATTATGGTTTCTGCCTTCCTGGCTTAGTTTCAGCTCTTTGAGCTTTGGTAAATTTTCACTTCACTTAAACCTAAGTACAATAAGTAAAAGTGTATCAAACACTTAGAGAGAGGAAAGATACAAAGTTGTTATGTACAAACACACGTGATGTTTAATAACAACCGGGCATAAACGTCATCCACAGTTATAAAAAACTTCGTACGTCTAAGTCTCGCTTTCACACACGTAACCAAATCAAGGCATCCTGAATGGAAATCTCATTAGAACTTCACTTCATTCGTCCAATCAAAACGACACACGTTGAAATATATTTTAAACTGAAGTAATAACACCTTTATCACTAATCTGTTACTTATCCAGGTATGTTTAAAGCACGTGTACAAACTTTATTTGATAACTGTAAGTATGTTTCGCCGGGAGGATGAAAATAAACACTGACTAAATCGAGCGCCATCGAGTAAATATTCGTATCGTAAATTTTACCAAATACGAACTGGTAACCGCCCTGAAATCACATATGATTCAAACTTTTATAAGTCTTTTAACATTAAATTCACGTTTTAATTATGGATCACGAATTCAGACACCTTTATTTCTTATAGAAGTTTAAAATCTGATAAAATTGAATGCAACCGATTATTCGCGTACTACGAGCGCAGAGAAATTATCATAAATGCGGAGATCAATGCAAGTTAAGAAAAATGTAAACGATGCAACTATCTTTCAAGGGGAAAAAAACACGCGAAGACACTAAGGTCGAAGTATTCATGCTTGTTGGGCAATGGCCTAGAACCGTCTTTTTCGCTACGTGAAAATGTAGATACCAAAGTGAGAGATATTTACTTTACAAATAGCGTATCAGAACTCAGTTACATAACGTTTTGCATTTAAACTATTTCTTTCTATTTGGTGCCAACAGAACACTTTTCTCACCATTTTTATTTCATATTCATTACTAAAGAAACGTTATACTTTTTATAAAAATTTACAAGTAATAGTTGCGTTTAATCAAAATTAGAATAACCTAATGTTAATAACATTATTAAATGTTTTTTTTATATATGATTTGTTTAAAACACAGGCACACATGATAAACCTTTGGTGATTTCTCAAAGGCTTGTTTCAAAAAGTGTGAAGAAACCGTGAATGAACTATAGTAACAATTTTTATTTTCACATATCTAAAATATAGAATTATTAAAAGTAGAATAATTTTATAAAAAATATTTAGTTTGTATAAATTATATGGGGATGGATAAAATCTTTTTTTTCGTCAGTATTAATGCAGTTTCAGTATTCCTTTAGTATATACATTTTATTTAATTAAAACTTGTGTAGATATGTTATTTATCACTCAAATAAATGCTGAAAATAACTAGTTTTTATGCAAACCGTTTAAATATATACTGATCTAAATTTATGGTGTCATGATTTTTTACGATTTTCACATATGCGTTTTCACTGCTTCATCATGGTGATCTTCACCAGCTATTTCATTTTATATCCACTTGCAATACAAAAATTTTGTCTCTGTCTTTCTGAAGTCAAGAATTCACAAAAAAAGTGTTGACAAATTACTGTAAATTATATTACGCGTATCATGTATTCGTGCACTAATCCCGCTAATTTTAACACAGAACTCAGTATTTACGTTTGTAAGTTTTTTTTTTAAGATGGTATGTGGGAGAGCTTCAAGCTGTGTAAAGAAGCCTACTCAGCTGAGCGTCGACAGCGCTGAAGGGGTTGCGGCAGACAGGGGAAACAGAGGTGCGCGAGTGGTGAGAGAACGCTGCGATCTTCTTCGCCGCGCCAGTTATCGCGCAACCCTCATGAGTGACGCGAGGCGAACACTTTTTCAATCGCCGGTTCAAACGAATCTTCAACTCGAAGCTACAATTATTAGAGACGTAAGTACGCGTGTTACCCCTTCGCATCTTGCAAATCATGGATAGAATAAATTACTGCATAATTCTTCAAAATTAAGACGAATACACCAACTGTTTGATCAAGTAAAGCGTTCAAATGCATATACGCAAATAAGGAAGTTGCTTGAGTAATCACTTTTATTATAGATATTGGGATTCTTTATCTGGTGGCATCAGTATAATGTATTTGCTTCTTTGAGCTGAGAACCTGGAGACTTAATAATCTTGTTCTTTTAAGGGTCACATTGGAATGGTCACATTAAAATGCTCGCATTAGAATGCTCACATAAGCAGTACTAAATATTAAGTGGTAATGAAAATATTGAAATAAGTTTTTATTCATTTCTGAGGTATGCAGAATATTTTTGTAGTTAAAAGAGCTGGCTACCGGTACTAGCATTTTACTATGTATTGTATTCAATGTAAAAACTATTTTACACTTTAGAAGTAAAATTCTTGGAAACCCAGTTGCCAAGAAAATATATTTTGTTGAACTGCAAAAAGTATATTTGTAAAATATAGAAACTAGAGTCATAGATTTGTATTTTAACTATTAGTACCGAGAAGTGGAAATAAATTTGGGTTTTTTTTGTCCTAGAAAACAATTGTGATAAATAAATAAGAGAGAAGAGGGAAATAATTTTTCAAAACATTAATCACAATTTTAAAAAAAAAAAAAAACATTTAACCTCGCCGACACAGGGATTCGTGCCCACGTACCATGCGCCGACATCTTCAACAACACGACCAACTTTACTTAATAGTTACGCATTTGTTTTTACAGTAAACATGTTGGGGCACTGATTTAGCAAGAATAATATAATTTCACGTCTTAGGAAGGACTGAGGTTAACGAATGAGATAATTAATGCGCTTCGTAATGTCATTAAATTTCTGCACGCACACTGCACATATTTCACACAGTTGCAGTTTTATGTTAGCAGAATGTGTTGTTTTATGGACGTCCGTCGGGACAACAATTGTTTGCATACAAAATATTAATACAGTTATTCTGATAGGAACTTATTTATTTTAGTTTGTGAATACCTGTAGATACGAAACATTAACAGTTCATGTGTAATAGCGTCACGTGTTCTTAAATGTGTCTGCATTGTTTTATTATGGTTATTTGAAACGTTTTAAGTTTTTTTCCTTATTAACACTTACATTATGTTTATTTTGGCAGGCAACTGCGCTTTAAATAACTCCTAGTTTTGTGCACAAACAGTTATATAATGTTGTTGTTCAGTGTATGCCAATTTGTCTTTGCTCGTGGATATTGGTCGGTTGGTATAAACATTTCTCGAGTCTGTTACAAACACGGCTCTTGTAATTTGACAGAGAAGAAGGCTTATTTTAAAATATAAATGTTTGTACTGTTACAAGCATTTGAAAAATTACAAACAATTTCTCAGTAAAAATTACACACATTTTTTATAGTGTTCACATACCTATGTATGCGGCTTGAAATATACTTAATAAAATGCTAGGTAGATTTGATAAATAATATTATGAAATTTATTATATCTATTAGGGCACCAGTAATGTAGGGGGCAGTTTTCGAACCAAGTGCTTTCTGTTAACGCATGATGCAATATAAATGCAGTTTCTCGTTGGTAGCTACTTAAAATCAATGAAGTAATATAATTTTTTGTTACAATACAGTTATTGCTTGCTTGGT
This sequence comes from Clitarchus hookeri, assembly GCA_002778355.1. Lineage (NCBI taxonomy): Eukaryota > Metazoa > Arthropoda > Insecta > Phasmatodea > Phasmatidae > Clitarchus > Clitarchus hookeri. The sequence goes on along the minus strand of NQII01005704.1, from coordinate 139,328 downwards.
AAAACACGTGTTTTGACTCCAGGCAATCGGTAACTGTACAAACGTTACATGTAAACTTAAATTGAGAACGCAATAAAGTTCGAGCTCTGATTCTCGAGAGTAATAAGGGTCGCGGTGGTTGAGCGGTTAGCCCGCTCGCTTCCCACAAAGGCGAACCGGACTCAATCCCAGGCCGGGCTACTGCTGCACTCCCGAATTTTTACTTGCGGGAATCGTGCCGGACAATGCCGCTCGTTGGCGGGTTTTCTCGGGTATCTCCCGTTTCCCCCACTCTTTCATTCCGACGCTGCTCCATACTCACCTCAATCACCCTCATCGGCTCTCAAGACTCCGCTGTTAAGAGCCGCTCAGATCTCTCCTCTCACTCACTCGAGAAAAAGATAATAATATATACAAGTTTCAGTGCAGTGCTAAACAAAACTAGCAGGCCTTTATCGTAGAATATCATTCTTACAAATGTGACAATTATCAATAAAATTTAAATTGCAAAAACGCGAGTTACTGATATAACAGTACAGAGAGAGCCATTTTTGCGGGTGCGTCGTTTGTCCTAAAGCGATTTTCCTTAAACATTTTTCTAACATAACTCGCACAGACAGCCATTTGCCCTCCATCTCGTTTACCCTAAAGGCATTCACCCTAAATATAGTTTGACCTTAATGAGTTTGACTGAAAATATTATTGTCTATCAGGCGTTTGCTCTAAAGGCATTTAACCTAAAATCATTTTCCTTAAATGCATTTGCCCTAAAGTTCACTTCATATTTCCAGGTACATCTACAGCGTTTATCCTAAAAGCGTTTGCGCTAAAATATTTTTTTTGGCACGACGTTTACCCTAAAGTCGTTTGCTCTAAAGGAATTTTCTCTAAAAGTTTGTCTCCTTTCGCAAACCCTGTAAAATATTGCAGATAAGCGTTTGCTATAAAGTTGTTTGCACTAAAATATATTTCTTGAACCGGCGTCTGCCCCACAACTTTACTAATATGTCTTGCAAACGGTTTGCCTCGTTTTTTGTTTCGTCCCTGTTATCAAATGCTGGAACCCTTCTCTAAATTACCCGGGTGAATGTAGTTCGCTGTTAGTCTTCTACGGCGCAGAATATGAGCAAATCCTGTTTGTTTCCCCATTGAACTAATCGAGGGTGCTCTTGGTACTCGGACTTCGCCCCAGATTGTGCACTGATCTTAAAGACTTAATAATATTTACATTTTTTCGTAAGAAAAGTTTTATATTTTTGATATTGCAGAAATTAAATTGCTTAGTGGTATTGCATAAACCTGGGTGTGATAATTTCTCCCAGAATATTTTCTTGCTAAACTAAGTCACCGATTAAGCATCATTACAGTTGCTTGGTTGGAGTGTTATGAAATGCGCGTTAAAACGTTATTTTAAGCAAAGCCTTCATACCGTATGTTAACATAAATATTATCTTTGATATGTAAAAAAAGTTGGTTTGGTTTATTGGTTAGTTTATGTATAGCAATGGAGTTCGCATTATGGAGTAGTAAATAATTTTTATTGTGTAAAAGAATTTCGGTTCAATTAACATTTCTTCAACAAAAATAAATGCAAAGCTCTGAATTAACATAACGTTTACACATCGGCTGATAAACACTGCAGTTAGCAATAAACAACCCTACTTTATAAAAATTTGGACTACGTTGTAGGGTTCTGGTACTCTAAAATGTTCCACAAAATAAAAATAATAAACATTGCATTATAAAATGCAGAGAGTGTTTGCAACTTATCGATATTATGGTACATTATTAAATGTGTAAAATACTTGTATTCCATCAGAGGTTTCGAACAGAACTCAAAATTCTCGACGAAAACACGTGTTAATTTAAATATCAATGTTCTGGTATATGTTGGTTGGCCACTTTTGTAATAGAATAATTTAAATTATGATTTTATATTATATTACACTTTCACCGAAAGGTACGTTTGAATTTTTTTTTGTGAAATAAAGATAAGAAAAAATACAAATACTCTAACAGTAGCCAAAATAATACCTTTTCACTTCTTACAAATGAGAGGAATAGTAATAATTATCACGCAATCTCCGGGCAACTTCCCTAAATCACGCCTATATGTAGTTCACTGTAAAATGAGCTCTTTTGAAAGCCCTGTTAAGATCTACTTTATAGTTCATTATGTATATTTCCGCAACATGTAAACAAACATTGCCATGTGAGTGCCACATGTTAAAATCAATGTTTACATTCGAATATTGGCAAAGTATTTTGGATCATCAGTGATAAGAAGTTATAACCAATTAGGTAATAATTGTGGAACATAAACAAAAAATGTGTATAAACAAATATATATTATATATTTCATAATATATATTAAATATCATGTTGTATATATCATATGAATTTTATATCAAATGTGCATGTATACGTACTTTGTAAATATACACATTTATATGTACGTGTATAAATCTACATAAATCTACATTTATATGCATATAACAAATATGAAAATAAGAATAATTTACACTAATAATATAAACTATAATAATATGCCTGCGTGTATACGTTATTTTTTTCTGACACCGTTAATCTGTGGTAATACCATTCTTAGACTACCCAAAATAATTGATTGTTTATGCTATGATCTTAAGTGGTCACAGTAGAGTATATCAGGTTTGTAACTGGCACCTCCTACATTTCTAACGGTAAAATAATAATAAAAAAAGTGTCTAAGATTTATAGTGAAGTGAAATACTAGTCAGGTGACGGCCATATTTTTGGTCTCTCTTTTTGTCCCAAAGGGTGCAACATTTACTCTTTATGAAATCCACACATGCTAAAGAAACCAATTTTATAATTAAAAATCATGAACACTTATCACTGTTTTGGTTCTTTATTACACGGCTGTACGAAAACTAAAAATTAAAATGAGAAAATAGGCATTTAAAATATAATTAGTATACTTACATTTATTGTGCATGTTTTCACACATAAAGCTGTAAGGAATTCATTATTATTAGTGTAAAATGAATACACGCTCAATAAATCAGTTTAAGCGTCAGAATATGCTCATCGCATACGTAAACATTTTGCAGTTTGTCTTCTCAAACAGTTTCCAAATGGATATAATAAACTCCCAAATATATCACCTACATAGATTATAGATTTTTTCGTCTTTAATATTTAAACGTGCCTTTATGTATAGAATTGTGAGTTATACAAATACAGTTCAGATTTCACGACGGACGCTTGATAGATGTGGCAACAGGACTTGGTAATGCTCGCCAATAGGATGATACAGATCTGCCAAGAAGTTCTGTGCCGGGCATACACAGAATCGATAGGCTGCCTCATTAATAATGATTTTGTAGCGACCATAAACTAGCTCCATAAAAGAGAATTCATGTCAAATCTGTGCCATTATTTCACCGGAGCACAAGCCGTTGCGAGCAAGGAGAGCACACTGATTAACCTGCTTCGTGAGTTTTTACCTGCTCCATACAAACCTATATATAGGTAAAGTGGTGTGCACAGTCTAGCAAATGTGTGAATTCATTTCTATGGAGTCATTTGAGTATATGTTTTATATTTTCTGTGCATTTTTCCATCTCTTGTGGTGGTATTTTCATGTTTATTACTACTTGTACCCCTCCTCACTATTGTGATCTATAATGTGTATTGCGAATAAGACAATGCGCATATGATTCAGAAATATTGGTAGTGTTGATACAAACCATTTACCATAATATCAGCAGAGTTGTATGTGTTTTATTCAAATTATACTTCTTCAGAATATTTTTCTGTGAACCAATGAACATTTAGTTAACAAAAACTGTGTGCCATTATTTATTACTATACATTAAAATGTATTGTGAATGTCTCAAGTAAAGTTTTCTATTTTAAATAGACTAAGAATAAAATTAGCAAAACTTGGTATGTGTTATTTAATTACAATTTCAACCAGACACGCTTGTGCCCAGTATGTGCGAAATATTGAAATGTGTATGAAAGAGCTGTACATAATTGTGTAACTAATACGTTAAACAAAATGTGGAAAAAATTTTATAAATAATGGTTAAATGTTTATTGGATTAGTTGATATAGAATGAGACGTAAAAATGGTATGCATCTGCTTCACTTGAAACCAATTAGTGAAAAGGAACTACAAGTATGTGTTTTTAATGAAGCATTTCTCTAAATTCATTTAATTTATTCCTGTATATTTGTTATAATATTACCATTTTTCTCACTTTACTTTCAGGAACCATGTGGATGTAACACTTGCCGTTATGTATGTTAGAAATTCATTTCTGTCATTTTATTTATGTGTATGTGTGTGTGTGTATGTTGCGTACACTTAAATGACTAAAAAAAATATTTACTGAATCATAAATTTTTAACACAAAACAATACACCTACAAAAATAAAAACAGTAATATGAAGTACCTACATGTACTTAAAGAAAAACGTTTGAAACATTGTTTGGATTTATAAACAACAATTATGAACCTAAAAGACTTACAACTTTTTTAAAGCCCTGCTAAAGTTTTACTTTCCGGATCTTCCTCCGCCACATGCAAACAAAGTTTAACTTAATCTAGAAAATTAAACCAAACGGACAACTTGTGTCTAGGGACTATGGAATGTTGATATTATTATGAGGGAAGGACTGACGTTAATTATAAAGACAGAACAGTTATTTAATACAATTTTTAGGAGTTACAGTAATTATAAGTATTGTCGAGGGAGGTCCTAATCAATTACAAGATATGACTAACCAGAATGATACCATCGCTGTAGGCTGAGTGGTGAGTCGGAAAGCGACGAGCGGCATGCCAAGCTGCATCTTGATGGTTTCATCTCGGCGTTGGTCCACAGACAGACAGGCTGACCGACCACGCATGCAAAGTGTTGCCGTATTATATAGTTTCTGGTGGAGTAATTGTCCAAAATACCGTACCACCAGGAGAAAGCTCCGTTGGTGCTTCGCTGATGTGGTTTATAAACTATTATTGCTGTAATGTGTTTGAGATTCTTCGCCTTGCCTGGATGCCAACGCGTCGCTGCTGTTCGCTAGGCTTCTCCGCCTTTACTGAATAATAACAGTGCGCACTCAGTGTAATAATATTTTGCATAAGAAATATTACTTACTAGGCATTTCCAAGGCACCTACATTCTCTATGCTTTAATTAATATTAATTATATTATAAACAAAATATTAAAATAAAATATAAGTTCAAGTTAACTAAAAATACTGTACTTTTATTTTTACCGAAGAGAAACACGCTTGCAATACATGGCGTATTTAGGAAACAACCAAAAGCGTCATACACTGGGTGATTTTTCAAAATTTTTATTAAAACTCTGCGAAGAAACCGCGAATAGACTATACATAATATGTTGTTTAACATTATGTGCATCAATACATAGACTAAAGATGAGGTTGGCCGATTATAGTCTTATGCGCATGTACCATACATTGGCCTACCTCACACTAATACAAGACATTTGACGAATGTGTGTGTTTGTATAACTTTTTTTTAAACACGTACACTTTTATATGAGTAAATAATTTTACCAATTTTAATTTAATATAAAAGCACTAAAAATTTGTTATAAGAAGTAAACAAACACTGACACGTCTCGCGTCCCGAAAGATATTTTTCGTCAGAAGGCACACTCTGTCGAAACTCGCAGGCTGGCTACCACAATAAATATTAAGGGTTTGGCAAGCATGCTAGAAGAATGGCACCAGGATTCCAAGGTGGAATGAACACATGGTGTAGGGGCCACATGCAGAGGAAGACAGATGCAGCTGCATCTCGCAGCTACAAGGGGACGCTAAGCTCACACCAACAGCTGCGTCTAACCCGAGACAGCTACCACAATAAATGATGAGAGCTGTTGGCGAGCGTGCGAGAATAATAGCGACACGATATCCGGAGGCAGAAGGAACACATGCGCCGACCAAGGGGGCCAACAAGTGTCCCAGCACGTGCAGAGCGGAGTAGTAAACTTTGTTGCCAGAATCGAGGGACGATGCCGGGCCCATGTGCGGGTAGCCGGAGCACCGAACACATTTTTACGACCCAGAGGATGCGGCGGTCAGCCCTGCCACGTGCAGAGATGTTGCGAGTTTAATATGGCGAACGAGCTTACAAAAAGACGAGGAAAAGGAAGGAATGTAGCAGTCGGCCGATGTGAAGTGCGGACTGCGGAGTGGTGCCGGGAGGAACGCGTTCGAGGGAAGGCATCGAGACATCAACACCGGTCGGCGAGGACTTGTCGCAGCCCAGGCGTCGCAGTCCGTCCACCAAGTGATGGAGCGGTCCCGGGGTCATCAGCTGGGAGATGGACCATCGCCTCGAGACAGCTAAGTAGAGACATACAGGAAGTGTGACGAACCTTGCTCCCCACCACACAAATCGCCGAGTCGAGCCCTACATAGCCTACATAGCTAGGGGGTGGGGGAAGTTGTCTCGTGTGTTCCTGTAGAAGATAACCTGTTAACCAAAAATAAAACTGACATATGTTAGCTCGCAAAGAAGGTGAATTTATTTGGTAAATTGGACCTAGGGATAGTAGCATCAACATATTCCTACGCCCTGACACTGAGGGCTAGCATCAATTGCTGCCACCTTATGCATAGAGCACAATCAATACCTACTTATACGCCATAGCACTCGGGAGGTATCAATTTTTGGCGCCCAACTAAGGGGCACGCTGAAATCTGTATAGACGGAGGCAAGAACAGTCTAAGTACCCGGGAGAAAAGAGATCTCGCCCCGACCGAGCAGCTAGCATATTCACGACTTAGGGGAGTCATAAAATTAACCCCGTGGCATCCATTATCGACAGTAGAACCGAGAAGGGAACGAGGTAACAAACCAGACCTGAATGGCCGGCCGCAGGCGTGCGCAGAGTTTAGAAGAAAGGCGGAGAGCGAAGACCCAGGAAGAAGGTGATGAGATAAGAACAAAGACATCCCCAAATAACACAAAAACGCATATCGAAAGCAGGGGGGAAACGAGGGAGCAGTGCATAGCCCCGCGATGCCAAGGCACGAGACTATACATAGTACAATGCCGCAATTGCCCGCTGCGGCAATGTTACCAATGTATCGGATGGCCAGATGTTTCCCGGCCGACGCAAGTAATGGGGTACCAGTGCCTTGATTGTCAGGAGCCGCAAACACAGTGCGACCTCCTGAATTGCCCGGGGCACAACACGCACCTGACTCGGTGCGCTACCTGTACACTGGTATTCCACAAGATATGTATAGGGTGGCCCGAGGGGGCAGAGGGCACGAGAGGCTGGGTATATCAGTGCGGGGTATGCCAAAAACGGAAAAGCCGGGAGCTCCCTTCGAACATGGACCAAACCTGGGGCACCCGGGCAGAGGGAGGACAAGGGATAGTGGAGGATATGGTCCTGCTGGAATTCGCAGGAGGACCCTACAAAGATCCCGAACGATTCGTACAGAATTGCGAACACGAGTTCCAGACCGGTGGTGTTCCCAGGAAACGGTGGGTGCAAAAGGCATGCAAACAATTGAAACAAGCTGCCCTCAGCTGGTGGGACAGGTATGGGGAGTTCATAACGATGTGGGAACAATTCGCTGCCCGCCTGAGCAGTAAGTTCGCAGGAGAAGATGTTATAACTTGGCTACGAACCGAGTTCTACACCAAGCAACAACAGAACGAGGAAGAAGTAGAAATCTTTATTAGGAGGAAGGCGCAAATGTACGCACGCATCGCGCCAGAAGGAACGGAAGCGGAGGGAGTTTGTATAGTTACGAGGCTATTGATACCGGCCCTACAGAGTGTCCTTCGCCATCCACGGGCAACAGGGATAGAGGAACTCGTGGAAAGGGCGAGAGAGCCAGGGATCGATTCCCAGGAAATGCGCGCAGTAAGGGTTGCGGCCCACCTCCCTTCGCGCCCTCCTGCTGTCCGCCCAGAGCGGACAATACAGAGTAACCTACCCGACAAAAGGGAAAGAAAGAGCCCAACCCAGTGCTGGTACTGTCCCGAGAGGCACCTCCAGCGCGATTGCCCAACCATAAAAGCCCGGATAGCCGCCGAAAAGGAAAAAGCCACCTGAAACTCCCCCCTTGGAACAGGGAAGGCGACTCACCAGAGGCGGGAGTCGGGAAATGCCCTCGCTGGACCCCGAGCCACCCCGCGTCTCCCTGCGTAAATGAAAGGGTGAGGCAAATATGCACTGTGGGTGACCCGGAATCGGGCACACAAGCCCCTCGGATAGAAGCACGGATTAATAGCCACACCGTTAAGGCGGTCTTAGACACAGCCGCAGCCGGCAACTTTATCAGAAGCCAGCTGCTGACACCAGAACAAAAGAAAGTGATGCAGAAGGACGCCCGACGCGTCCAAATGGCCCAGACGGAGTCTTGACTGACAATAGAGGGAAACATCACCTTGCCAGTTTACACAGGGGTAGGAACAGTAGCAACGTAGTTCTTCTGTGCCTCACAGTTAGTGGAAGAAGTAATCCTCGGGCAACCATGGCTGTAGAGCCAAGGCTGTATAATCGACTGCGAGCAAAAGCGATTATACTTGGGCAGGCGGGACAGAATGGCTGTAAAATGGGAGGCTCCTGTAAACACGGAAGGACCGAAGTCACCACAGCCAGGGCACATGGGGCTGCAGCTAATTAAGTTCCGCAAGAACAAAGGACTGCTACAAGACCTACAGCAGGCCGATCCCGCACTACCGGGGCTAAAGGAGCGACACCCCGACCGATATGAAATAAGAGGCGGCGTAGTCTGGGCAAGGGCCCACCCACGAGCTGATCAGTGGTAGGTCTGGGTCCCCAAAGAGTTACGACCCAGCCTCTGCGAGCACCATCACGATCATCCCCACGCAGGACACCCCGGGGGCAGGAAACATTAAGGGTCCTGACCACCCGATACACCTGGCACGGAGTCGGATGGGAAGTCAGGGAGTACGTCGCCAGGTGCCGAACATGCTGTGCGAACAAGGCATACCCGGTGCCGAAGACACAGTATACGCCCAGACGACCTAAGACTATGTGGACGCACATCGCCATGGACATTATGGGCCCCTATCCTAGGAAACCCAGGGGAAAATGATACCTGCTCGTCATAACCGACCAGTCCTCCCGGTGGACGGAAGCATTCCCTGTACCTAATCAGGAAGCTGGAACGGTTATCCGGCCAATGGAGCAGGAGGTTTTTCCCAGGTGGGGGTTTCCAAAGTGTGTCCTAACCGACAATGGCTCCCAATTCACCGGCACAAAATGGGCGAAGGCGTGTGAAGCATGGGGGGCGGAAAGCTGAACGACGCCCGCATACCACCCCCAGGCCAACCCCACCGAACGTCGGAACCAGAAATTGAAAAAGAACATGCACATCCAGATGGGCGACAACCACACACAATGGGACATACACATCCTCGAGATCCTGTACACACTGCGACACAGGCACAATGACGCCCTGGGCACTTCGCCCAGCCAACTCATACTCAGGTACAATCTCCGCCGCCCAGGAGAATGGCAGTGGGAGACCGAGGCGACAGAGCTGCCCGGCCCCCAAGCAATAAGGAAGGTGGCTATCCAAAGAACGGGCGCGGCTCGGCGAAACCAACAACGGTACATCCGACGCAAATACCCGGAACCAACCAGCGACGAACACCACCTACCCGAAGGCCAGCATGTATTGTTGCGGAATCATCCTCTGAGCCGGGCCAGTGAAAAATACTGTGAGGGATTTGCGCCGAAATGGGAGGGACCGTACATCATAGCAGGGCACCAAGGGAATGTGTACTGGGCAGAAGATAAAATGGGGAAAATGCGGAAGGTAGCAAGGGGCCAGATACACCCTATACCCGAGCCCCGCACCCAGGGCCCCAGAGAAGCTGAAAGAGACTGCCCAGAGGAAGACAGCAGTATTCCACTTGTGCACCAGACGAGCAGTATGGACAGGGGCGAAGGGAAAATAGACGTGCAACAGACTACGCCGCTACGGCAGCCAGGGTGGGTATCCCCTCACCTAAGTGACACCAGGGCCACTAGGTCAACGGACCAACGAACCAGTGACAGACGGCCGGAGGAGGGGGCAAAACCCTCGGGCGAGGAAGAAGTTAACACGTGCGAGGGAGCGAAGGATGGCGGAGAGCGGACGGCGGAGAGGCAGGGACTACGCAAACAGGAGGAAAAGGAGGCCGGGACAAACGAGGGAGAGCGGGAAGGAGAAGTACGGCGCGAGAAGGAGAGAGGGCTGGAAGCGAACGTGGAGAGAGAGAGACGGATGGAGGAGAGAGGCTGGGCTGAAGAAGAAATAGCGACCAGGCGCGAACGAGCAGGGGGAGAGAGAGAGAATTCAACCATGGCGTAATTGCCGGGACCGGGGAAACGCGAGTGAAGGAGATCTAAGACGCCCCCTACAGGTGAACAGCGATGGAGAATCGAACCCGGGAGCATAGGAGGTAACAGAGGGAGATGCGCCAACAACACCGATGGGCGGCGCCCAGCCACCTACAGACGAGGCACGCCCCCTTCCACCACATGTTGCCGCGGACGCAGCACCTGGGGTGAACGGGAAATGCGGTATCACGTCGGGAGCAGACGAGCCCAGGAGGGTCCAGCCATGGCGCAGTTGCCGCGAGCAGGAGAAACACCGTCTCTACAGAGATCGCCACACATATAGGCCCCGCGCAGTCCAGGGGCCTAGCTGAAGATACTGGAGACAGACTCTGTGCGACACCCAGGATAGTGTGTACCCTGTGTCGCCTGCTGAGAACGAGTGCGACAGTGTGTAACATAGATTGTGTACCAAGTGAGTTTACTAATTGTCATTAAGCTAAGGTTATTGGTGCGGGTNACGAGTGCGACAGTGTGTAACATAGATTGTGTACCAAGTGAGTTTACTAATTGTCATTAAGCTAAGGTTATTGGTGCGGGTGTAAGTAACGTTTACTTATAAGCATTACAATTCTATAAATATATATATAGTATTTATTTTTTATTTTTACATGTTGGCATGTAATAGGTTTTTTACAATTTCCAAAGAAATTATTTAAGAGAGCATCAGAACAGAAAGCCACTATCTCACCTTTGTATAGTTAACTATTTGTGGCCANGGCCTAGCTGAAGATACTGGAGACAGACTCTGTGCGACACCCAGGATAGTGTGTACCCTGTGTCGCCTGCTGAGAATGAGTGCGACATTGTGTAACATAGATTGTGTACCAAGTGAGTTTACTAATTGTCATTAAGCTAAGGTTATTGGTGCGGGTGTAAGTAACGTTTACTTATAAGCATTACAATTCTATAAATATATATATAGTATTTATTTTTTATTTTTACATGTTGGCATGTAATAGGTTTTTTACAATTTGCAAAGAAATTATTTAAGAGAGCATCAGAACAGAAAGCCACTATCTCACCTTTGTATAGTTAACTATTTGTGGCCANGCAAAGAAATTATTTAAGAGAGCATCAGAACAGAAAGCCACTATCTCACCTTTGTATAGTTAACTATTTGTGGCCAAAGTTTTGAAGATCTGGTGCCTGTTCAATTACTCGCCCAACAAATATGTATTTGTATTCTGTACAAAAACCATCGCAAATGTTTTAGCTGTTATTATAATAAAAGGTATTTACGGTTAAAGCAAATAACATATTTTGTCAATCTGCAAAATTTCGAGGCCGTGCTATAAATTCCATAAGTATTTGGCAAACCAGTTNAACATATTTTGTCAATCTGCAAAATTTCGAGGCCGTGCTATAAATTCCATAAGTATTTGGCAAACCAGTTTTTTTTTGGTTTTGCTTAATTTAATAAATGTACATAATGTTATTTCGCATGCTATTAGAGCACTCATATTGTTTTGATGTAAACTGGTGTAAAAACCGAATTAACACTTCCATACTTCTGTTATGTTTAATATCTGCAAATTAAACTAACGCTTTAGTGTTAATTATTGTGTAACGAGCCTGTAAACCATGTGTTGTGGTTAGTGTTCGTGGTGTAAATTGAAATTAGCATCCAATGATGGTCAGTGTTCCTAGGGTCACTTGTGTAAATATCAATTGATGGTCAATGGTAATATCGGAGGTACCAAAGGCGACGCGAGGTATCTGTTGAGCACGAAGTATGATAAAGCTCACCTAGGATACGAGGGTAGGTGGCGAATCGAGGCCCTTAGCCAAGTTGTAAATGGTTATCGTGTAGTGTCAGTGTGTACGGAGATAGTGAATAATTTGTTTTGATTAAGTGTCAGTGTGTAAGGAAATTATGACTAATTTGTTTGATAAGGGTTAGTGTGTAAGGTGTTATTCATGACCATGTATGAAGTGCTGAGACAACCCCCCACCCCTGAGAATCAGGAGCAGGTAGAGACTCTTTCCCCAGGGTTTGTATGCCTGCGATGTTATTGACAAATTGTAAGAGGATANTGCCTGCGATGTTATTGACAAATTGTAAGAGGATATTAAAACCTCACAAACTGGTTTGTGACGCAGTAAGCCATAACTTTCCCCAGTAGCACTACGGAGTCGGACGGGGATGCAAGTTCAATAGCACGAGGGGGGAGAGCCGCGCGACAGAGTAGCGGAGGGGGCTCCCCTCTATACCCCTAACTAGGTCGGAGGCAGAAGAGGAGAGGGAGAGAGGGGAGACCGCCCCAGCTGTCACCCTACCTACCAACAACACGGAAGCAAGCACGACACGAACGCCCAGAACCGCATCTACCCCAGATACCAAACCATAAGATGTAGATATACCAGAGCGTGCTCTGACGCAACGGCCGGTGAGGAATTTCACGCGTCTCGCATCCCGAAAGATATTTTTCGTCAGAAGGCACACTCTGTCGAAACTCGCAGGCTGGCTACCACAATAAATATTAAGGGTTTGACGAGCGTGCTAGAAGAATGGCGCAACGATTCCAAGGCAGAATGAACACGTGGTGTAGGGGCCACATGTGGAGGAAGACACGCAGCTGCGTCTCTCCCGAGATGGCTACCGCAATAAATAATGAGAGCTTTTGGCGAGCGTGCGAGAATAATAGCGACACGATATCCAGAGGCAGAAGAAACACATGAGCCGACCAAGGGGGCCACCAAGTGCCCCGGCATGTGCAGAGCGGAGCAGTAAACTTTGTTGCCAGAATCGAGGGACGACACCGGGCCCACATGCGGGTAGCTGGAGCGCCGAACACACTTTTACGACCCAGAGGATGCGGCGGTCAGCCCGGCCACATGCAAATATGATGCGAGTTTAATATGGCGAACGAGCTTGCAAAAAGACGAGGAAAAAGAAGGAACAGAGCAGTTGGCCGATGTGAAGCGCGGACTGCGGAGTGACGCCGGGAGGAATGCGTTCGAGGGAAGGCATCGAGACTTCAACACCGGTCGGCGAGGACTTGTCGCAGTCCGTCCACCAAGTGATGGAGCGGTCCCGAGGTCGTCAGCTGGGAGATGGACCATCGCCTCGAGACAACTAATTAGAGACATACAGTAAGTGTGACGAACCTTGCTCCACACAACACAAATCCCCGAGTCGAGCCCTACATAGCCTATGTAGCTTGTTTGGGAAGGGGGGGGGGAGATTTGTCTCGTATGTTCCTGTAGAAGTTAAACTGTTAAGCGAAAATAAAACTGACATATGTTAACTCGCAAAGAAGGTGAATTTATTTGGTAAATTGGACCTAGGGATAGTAGCGTCAATATATTCCTACGCCCTGACACTGCGGGCTAGCATCAATTGCTGGCACCTTACGCAGAGAGCAGAATTAATACCTAATTATACGCCATAGCACTGGGGATGTATCAACACATTATATCACTTGTTTACATAAACAATGTTCTAACATATCCTATCCATGTCGTTTATGAGAGTCATGTTGGCAGAAAAGCAGTCCAGTGTTGGGACACGAAAACTGTTTTTTCCTCTATGTATCATACACCGAAGAGCCAAAAAAACTGGCCCACCTGCTTATATTGTGTAGGGCCCCCCACGAGCACGCAGAAGTGTCGCAAGACGACGTGGCATGGACTCGACTAATGTCTGAAGGTATGCAGGAGGCAATTCACGCCATGAATACTGCAGGGCAGTCCACAAATCCATAGGAGTGCGAGGTGGTGGTGATCTCTTCTGAACAGCACATTGCAAGGCATCCCAGATATGCTCAATAATGTTCTTGTCTGGTGATTTAGGTGGCCAGTGGAAGTGTCTAAAGCAGAAGAGTGTTCCTGGAGCCACTCGGTAAAAACTCTTGATGTGTGAGGTGTTGTATTGTCCTGCTGGAATTGTCCACGTCCGTCGGAACTCACAATGGACAGGAATGGGTGCAGGTGATCGGAAAGGATGCTTATGTATCTGCCACCTGTCAGAGTCATATCTAGATGTATCAGGGGTCCCATTTTACGCCAACTGCACACGCTCCATACCATGACAGAGTCTCCACCAGCTTTAACAGTCCCCTGTTGTCATGTAGGGTCCATGGATTCATGAGGATCTCTCCATACCCGTACACGTCCATCTGCCCTATACAATTGGAAACGAGACTCGTCAGACCAAGTAACGTGTTTCCAGTCATCAACAGTTCAATGGCGGTGTTGGCGGGCCCAGGCGAGGCGTTGAGCTCTGTGTCGTGTAGTCAACATCGGTACACGAGTGGGCCTTCGGCTCCGAAGCCCATATAAATTATGGTTCGTTGAATAGTTCACACGCTGGCACTTGTTAATGCCCCAGCATTGAAATCTGCGCCAATTTGAGAAAAGGTTGCACGTCTGTCACATTTAATGATTCTCGTCAGTCGTCGTTTGTCCCATTCGTTCACGATCTTTTTCCGGCCGCAGCGATGTCGAAGATTTGATTTTTTACCGGATTCCGGATATTCATGGTACACTCATGAAGTGGTCGTACGCGAAAATCCAAATGTTATCGCCACATCTGAGATGCTAGGTCCCATCTCTCCTGCACTGACTATAACACCATGTTCTAACTCACTTAAATCGTGATAACCTGCCATTGTAGCAGCTGTAACCGATCTAGCAATTTTGCAGACGCTTGTTGTCTTATATAGGCGATGCCGATCGCATCGCGTTACTTTTATAGGTTCCATACATCGGTTATTCGCATACGCATGCCTATACCAGTTTTTTCGGCTCTCCAGTGTGTACTGGATGAGTCGCCCACGCCTATGTATCTTGATCTATGCAACCCGGTCACAATGACACTCAGCTAACAAAACAATCAATCGTAGCAGAACACTACTTTTGCGTTGTTCGTTTTCAGTACTGTAAGCGATGAACGGATGTTGTTAAGTCAGCAATGCATTGAAAAGCAGTCACTTTAAATAGAATTCACATCCGTTTATTGTGTTGAAACAGATTATTGCAATGTTTACCGAATACGTTGGTTTGTGACGATTGCATCGTTAGTAACACACATCTGCCTTGCTTCGAGCTATTGTATATCTTCACGTGATATATAGATAGTCACCGCTTACTGTATTGATAAAAAGAAATCAGCGCGCACATGCTGTTTTGTGGCGATTATCTATTTTCGCGTCGCTGATTAGTGCAGGCTGACAACGGCGTCGAATGCTCGTCTAACAGACGAGACGCCGTAACATGTACGTACATGGCACGGGACTCGACTACACAAGAGAGAATAATTTTATAGCAAAGGAGATGTTTGTTAGATGTGTAATACTCTGTGCGGGTTGCATATATACGGAAAAATAAGCGCCGACAACTCCCTTGGTATATACGTATATATAAATCCCACGTAATTTTGCATAAAATTTAACCGCACTCTATCTGTCGGGCGATTTCAGACTCACCATATAGTTTACTCTTATAAAACTAGACAACTAAAATGGTGATTGGTGAATATCATACTTAAATGGCGATATTATATTTGGCAAGGAGGTCAAACCTTTTGTGTTTTGTAATACACATTGCGTTACTCAGATTTCGAGTAGTTCGAAATAAGTACTTATATAATCTATAATGCTTAAAGTTGCATTCTAGTTTTGATATAAATTAAAATATTTTAACCTAAATTAAAATTTGTGTGTTGTTTCCTCTTGAGGCCTAGACAACCATGATTATATTATTTGTTCGGTGAAACATAATATATCCCCACCTTTTTAATTATAGTAGAATATAAACAAAATTATTCTTATTGCTGCCCACAAACTACAACAAATCATTACAAACTACAGGTAGGAAGTTGAGGAATAAGTAATCGCTGTGCTGAGCTATCGTAGCATGTTTAAAAACAATACAGGCAAAATAATATTTAAAAAAAAACAACTGAGAATGCATTACACCAGGTGGGTGGGAACCCGCGAGTACGGAAAGCGGCATACGATTATATGGCAAAAAGTAAGGCGGAAATACCTTCAGGCGAAATAGCATTGGAGGCAAAGTTTCTGAAGAAACTGACATGACATATCTGGAACGAGTAGGCATGGCCACCGCGGTCACCAGATTTCACTCCCCTAGACTTCATTTTGTGGCCTCATCTGAAGTCTCTGGTGTATCAGCCAGACAGACAATCCTCCCCAATCGCCTGAGAACATCATTGCACGGCTACATGCTGCTACCACCACGAATGACCTCCCCATGTTCGGTCGTGTGCAGGTCGCATGCATTGCCCTCGCCGACAAACGCATAGCAATGCGCGGAGCGACATTTGAACACCTATTTAGAGTGTTTGTAAAGGTTTGTAAAACGAGTGTGTGTATGTGTATAGTATTACAGTTCTTTCATCACATTGCAATTCGTTTGTCCCAAAAACACTGTCTGTAATGCCATTTCACCTAAAGGTATTTTCGCATTAAATTTTGACATAAAATCGTATGCTGCATTCCGCATTCGGGAGTACATCGCTCCCCCCTCCCCCCTTCTTCCAAACCAATAGAACTGATAAATAACACGACACTTCGATATACAAATTTCTGATCTGGTAATAGGTAAAAATAAGCCCATCTTGCATTGAGAAATAAATTATGCCATTCCTTTTAAAACTTGTATGACGGTTTCTTACATCTGAAATGTGTAAAAATTTGGTGAACTGGACAGAACGACCTCAGGAAGAGACAAGATGGTGCTCTCGCTCCTTTTTATTCAGAGAGCGCGACTCACACTTCCGTATCATAAACGTTTTACTGTAATCCATGTCAGCCATATCCAATCGCACAGCTTACGATGTATAACTTCGAAACTGTTAGAGCTAGAAGAAAGTTTATTGAAATATGTAATTTACCTGTAGACAGAAAACAAGGACAACATACATATAATGACATTATTAATAATATTTTTTAATAAAATATGGTTATTGAAAATAATTTCACCAGAAATGGCTTATAGGATTTTTTTAAAATCATCTGTGCAAGAACTTAATTGTAACTATTTGATGATACTAGATTTTCATGGTTTCACACACTCGATTCAGTTAGTTTTCTAAATCGTCGTTAAGGTACTCTATAATAAAACCAAATGATTGTGTTTCAAGAAATACAGTCGATACAATAAAGCATAATACGATTTCATAAATTTGTTTAGGGTACACTGTGAACAGTATTATCAGTATGAGAACAGGAATCGGGGAGGAGGAGTCAAAAGGGTGTAACCATTGCTTTCTGGTAGTGGGTTCAGGAGAGGACAAATTTTTATCGTTTGATCATGGTTTATTTGTGGGAAGTTTGTAATCCGAGTTACCATTATATGAGTTTGCCTAACTTCAGGGATAACAGTTAGAGTATTACTTCTCATAATGTATTTTCTCAAACATATGCACCTTGAGATTGGCGAAGAAGAAATACATAAGACAAAACATTTAGGTGACAACCCCCTCCTATCCTGCTAATCCTACTAATATTGTAATTGCGAAAGCCTGTGTGCATATTTGTTACTACTCAGCTACATAACTGATGAACGGATTTTGATCAAATGTAATATGTAAGCAATTTAGATCCTGGAATAGGACATAGGATGCTTTTTAAACCGGTAAATTATACGGGTCCTGTGGAATAACAACAAAACGTAATTATGCAACGGCTGGGGACGTAACCGAACTCAGCTCCATAACGGCTGAACGGATTTTGATAAAATTTAATACATAGGTACTTTAGTTCCTGGAATAGGACAAAGGATACTTTTCATCCCGGAAAATTGTACGGTTCGTGTGGAATAACAACATAACGTAATTCTGCAATGGCTGGGAACGTGATCGAAATATTTTTTTTTCTGTGGTATCAGAGTTCATCAGGCCACCCAAGGGCCTCTGGAATGGCTTAACTACTGTCACTAAACTGAAGCAGAAAATAAGAATCCGAAATTTAACTGAAGTTTTAACTCTAGCCTTCATATTCTTGGCTTCGGCTAGGAGCGAAAGCACAATGTCATTTCAGAAAGTCACGAATTTACTCAAATAAAATCACAAGAAAACGATTTGTTCTTAGTAGCTGCAGTTTTACGCAAAATCGGTCGAGTTTACATGTAAATTTATAGCAAGTGTTAATGAAGCGAGATAATATAGACTGTTAAGCAGAAGAACTAGCTGAGAAAACCATCTGCACGGTGTGCCTCTTATTGTGGGCTTTGGCAAGGGGGAAATTTCCCTTAAAAATTTCTTCAAAATGCCGGAAATTATGGTATGGCAAAATCCAGTAATAAAGATATTTTAGAAACACCAACTTAACAGGCACTTAAAATAAACCGTTGTTATATCGAAGTATTGGGTGCGAATAGCCGACGTGTTTTGTAAACATTCTAAAAAAATGGACTAATAAGTTTACGGGCTCGCGCACAACATTTACTGCGAAATATTTATGTTTGCTTGTGGTTATTTTCGTCACACGACTGGCCATAATCTCATTTCATCTCTACTCTTGGAACATTCTGTATAACAACAAACCTTAACCTAATAATGTTTAGAAATAAAAACTTCAAAGTGAGTCTCACTTCGACCTCTTCCGGTTAAGTACAATTTTTTTTTAATTGGCAGCAATTATTAACACATGATGAAGCATTCTGTAGCATTTTCAAACTTGGCATGGCTGCTACTTAAAGTGGCTGATCAGACACCGTGAGTATTAGTTTATTGTTGTTACGCGCCTACTGCCGCACGGGACGTGGGCCGCCGCCGATTTACCATCACTGTGGCAAGCCCCTCAGTGCGGGGGAAGTACAGGCCTGTGAAGGCCCTTGTCTTCCCAAGCGGTAATCAAAACTTGGGTCTGGGTTAAGGTCGGCTAACCCGCCCTGCCCAGACCGTCATTCATATGGCAGTTAGCCCGACATGCGTGGCGATATGCATGCCGGGTGGTTGGTTGCTCTGCTATGTGGGGGTGACCCACCCGTACCCTCCACACCCTCCATGAGTCAGCTCACGGTCAAAACGCCGGGCTGCCCGGAGAATGACTGACAGCACCTGGCTGGCGTCATAGCCCCTCCTGCTCCCTGCTGGAGAAGCCGACAACTTTATAAAATGCGCAAGAATATTCTGGGAACTAGGACACTTGGCGCAACGCGGCATTTGGAGAAATTTCTGAGCGATGACATACGACCCTATAATATTGCAGCTGCCCGAGTATGCGCAGTCTTGGGTAGAAGTCTCTTGCTGAGAGCGGTAACCAAGGGAAGACGAGTGCGGCGAGGGACGCACGGTGACGGGAGATTGCGAGACGACGGCGGACGAGGTGTTTGTGGTGTGAATGGACGAGAGGGCGTAAAACCCGACGAGTGGCTCTTCAGTGTATATCACAGGCAAATGCTATGTATGGTACAGGTTTTAGTTAGTAACGTGTCGCAGCAGTGTTTCGAATTGGTACAAACTATATCGTAACATCATCGAGATGTAAGACTATGGGGAATGTGAACATGGAAAACACTGGCTAAGAAAGAAATGAAATAACCCAGGCAGAAGACAGAAATTTACATGTGACAGGTGGCAGGCTAGAAAACTCTCAGTAGGGGTAATGTTCACCCTTGACTGCGATGCAGGATGTGCACCATCTGTTCATGCTGATTATAAGGTTGGTGACGATCTTTTGAGGAAATATGGCCTATTCCCCTTGTTGCGGTAATCACAGCTATGGAGTCGTTGTTGGCAGCTGACGACGTGCTACCAGGCATCTACTGACATTGTTTCCCTCATTTTCGGGTTAGTTTAGGTTCGGGTACCGTGGAGGCCATAACATCTCTCTTCAGCCCTATACTGTATATGTCTGTAATCAGTAGCGAGACTATATCAGCTCTCCTTCTTACAGAGTACATGACTCAACTGCTTAGTACTTTTGTTCCCAGCACCACAGAAAATGAAATCTCCGATGGGTAGGCATCAATTGCACACACACTACAGGTCGTCGAGTGAATAAACCACCTGTGTGCAGTATCCTGGCAATGGTAAAACGCAATATCGGGTGTCCAGTACTGCATTGGATGTGTCACAATATTTCACATGCTCTCTACTGTAGAGTTCTCCTCACCTGTAGGACAATATATATACCGGTTTTCCATTAACGTGGTTGCTCGTAGCAGACTACTACAGCTAAATATTCATACAGCTGCTCCTGTTGTTCAAAATGCCGTTCAAGCTCGTGACACGGTGCTGTGTGCGAACCCAAACTCGTGGTCACACTAGCCACACTTCTATATTCTTATAACTACCTAATGCGTAAACTTCGGGTAAAGTTGTCCACATTTTGTCTATGGGATTGTCTGTTGGCCATATCAGACAACAAACAGCCATTCGACGACATCACACCCGATGTGCATTGTAAAATAACATCCACTACAATACTTAGAACTGAAGTGGCGGCCGGATATCTCCTAGTCATTCACCACACAGATCCAAAGAACACCCTTACTCGTCACTGCATGCACGTCCTACCCCAACTCAGCCATCATACCAAATATGTCTATAATTCAGAGGTCAGTAAACACCACTACAAAAAATATGCCGCACAAGCTTTGCATTAAGGCGTAGACCATAATATATTGGAATATATATATTTTTTTCTTGTTATATTTTGAGAACTCCGAAGTCAGTTTCTCCAGCCTGTTAAAATTTTTCCACAAAATTCCCTAATACATGTAGGCTTAACACTACATATATATAAGAGATTGAAATTTGCCCTCCCTCTTTTTGTCATTCCCTTCTTTTTCCATCGCCCNCCCCCCCCCCAACCGAAAAACATCTTAACCAGAGTATCCATTGGTCCCACCAACTTTGCCCAAGCATACATGTCGGGAACCAAAATAATAATCTTCCGTCACAGCATACAACGCGCTCGTTTTTTATACCCTTCGCACAAGCCTACTGTACATCATGCTGCATTTTACGCAAGCCTGCGCCGTACCCGACCCTAAGCGATCTTCTGGCTTGTCTTTCAGTCGTTTCTTCGTACTTATTATACCGTTATGTCACTTTCTCCACGCTAAAATGGATATGTAGGGGGGTTCAAGCTGCTGAAAACTTGAAAACTGAGATTTACAATGGTTTATTAAAAAATGAGAAACTGCGTGAGAGGATCGACCATGTGCTAGATTGGGTTTTATTTACAGAAGATCTCAAAGATCTCAAAGTTTTGAACGTATAATTGGTTCCTTTAAAGGCTTGTTCTATAATTGTCCTCTATAGTAAAGGGATTATGGGGACTTTGGCACATCGGGACCTGGGAACGATGCTTTGGAGCTGTACGTGCTCTCTGTCATTCCTGTCGGCCGGCGGCCACCTTAGATCCATGCGAATTTGACCTTTGACCTTTAGCCTTAAAACCCAAAAACCCAAAAAAAAATTAAAATTTTAACAATTTATAAAATATTACATAAAAATATTAAAAATTATAAAAAAAATTATTTAAAAAAAACTTAAATTTTCGTAGGTCCCCCACACACTCTCCATCCATACTCATTCCACCATCTTGGTCGGCGCAGTCCGCCATCTTGGTCTGTGTAATTTCACTTAAGAACGAAATTTTAATTTTTACAATACACCACTAAACAAAGAATAAATCTTCTCATGACGTCTTACGTAAGAGAGACGCAGTAATACGAAACCAATGAGAAAATATGTAATGCTAATTTAAAAATTCGAGCACCAGAGACCACTAGAGAATACAGGATTCCTTTTCACAGGCGCTGTTAAAACAGCTGTAAAATTTTACAATTTTAATTATTTAAGAGGTATTTTACAAGAAAAATGAATTAAATGCTGCCCACTACACCGATTAAGAAAATACTTCCCATCCAGAAGAGAAGTATTTTTCTGAGCTTCAACGTCAGCTTACGACATTACGTGGGGTGTGTTATATTTATTCATGTTCTTGTATTATCTCACCGTCAATTTCATAATTTTAATAAATAAAAATTCTATAAATCGGCACATCTCCTATTGTTATTAATCGACGCCTTCTTTATAACATTATATTAAATCGCCAAATTCAGGTTACCTCTAATAATATTTAAAGTTTTTGGTAGGTGCAATTTGAAACACATTGCAAGCTCGAACCCATTCCCACCCGTCAGTATTCATGTGAGGTAACTTCAACATGACTGTTCACCGTAAATTTTCACTACCCTAATCATGCATTTTGCAGCATCTACGAGAAATAACTTGCTAAGGGAAAATTACACGATGCCTATCCTACTTTAGCCACACAGTTTTGGATGCCTGAATACACGAATAAGTTAAAAAAATATCTTGTTTCTCTATCCACCACGCATGCTTTGGCATCACAAGTTATTGCCAGATACATTATTAATCGCAAGGGAAAAAGTCAGTAGCGTTAAATTAAACAACGGGAGGAAAAAACATATTTCAACAGCTCAAATACTCATGGTATTCACCACATTGCCAGCCACGCTTAACGTACAGGTCATTGCAAAAATTGACCTTGATGCGACACCAGCAGAAATCGTCAGCCTTTTACTTAAGACTTATGAAAACCCCTCAAGAGTAAAATCAGTTTTTAAAAAAACATCAACGCAGGCGAATGCTTTTCCAACAGTCCATTGTAAGAGAATTTGTAAATGTAGAAAAATATGTCACTTTTTTTTCAAGTTGTCAGTATTATTTGCAGTTATTGTTTGCTGTGAAAAATGGTACTTATCCCAGACCTGCAACGGCTTACCAACTGCTAGCTCTATTCGTGCAATCGAGGAAAGTTTGATAATTTCCAGCACTTCATGTCACATTTTTCCGTTTACCTGCTTAGGTATCCAATGTCTCAGTAGCAGAATTCGTTGGCAGAGCTACCAGGAATGACATTCACATAAATGTTTGCGAGGCGAAATCCATGCATATGTAGACGACCCGGCGACGGTGGGATGACGCTCCTGCTGCTATGAAACATAAAGAAGCGCTGCCGTGATAAAACACTGTACGTTCATTAGGAAGGACCCAGGTTCAATTTTCGGCTCATACATCACGATTTGAGTTTTTTCCATGCCTTCCCGAAATCACTCCACGGATATGCATTACATATTTTCTCATTTGTTTCATATGATTGCGTCTCGCTTACATAAGAGGTCCTTAGAAGATTTATATTTTGTTCAGCTGTGTATTGCAAAATTTAAATTTCCTTCTTAAGTGGGGAAAAAAATAACACGGGAGATTTTAAGAGTTACATTTTTTTATACTGCCCATACCTATATTTTTTTCATTAAAAAATTTTAAAACAAGTTTTTGGCTTTGCTACATGAAAAAAATTATGTTTTCATCTAATTTAGTTTTTGTGATCTGTCCTTTCTGCCATTGTAGACTCGGATATCTTTTTCGTTAGTGTTCGCCTATTTAACTAGTGTGACTTTTTATTTTTTAGGTGGTGTACAATATAATATTTTAATAAAAAAGTTTAGTTTACAGTCTTTAGAGAAGGAGCATGTTGTTAGGGCAAACGTAAACTAGTAAGAACTCGGCCAAAAAACTATCCCGACATTAACCTTGAATAAATAAAAAATATAAAAAAATTGTCTGAACGAGTCGAGTATCGTACCCAGGCATCCCTGAACATGGGTTGTGTGGTGTGGGTGTTGACTTGTGTGTGCAGATATCATCTGTGTTTATTATCGTATGAATTAAAGTTAGCATGTGTGAGAAATAAAACATGCTGCTGGAGTGATAAGCACTTCCCTCCCCTCATCATTATTTTACTATCCAGTAAGACCTCTCCAGAGTTTTCCAGTTGTCAGTGTGCTAGGACAAATTCCAATTAAACACCTGCTGCAGCGAGGATGGACGTGTGCGCGAGCTCAGATCATGACTGAACGTGTCTCTCGTTTACTTCTGTAATGGGACTCGTATCCACGTCTTTAAGTACGCTTTTCTCTCAATAGTTTTTATGCGTCTACCAGTCTCACCTGCAATTGGGATATATCGTTCTATGTGAGTGTGCAGGTGTGCGCGTGTGTGTGAGTTTGCCGTATGAGCAAGTGTGTAATGACCGTCCCCCTCTCTTATTTCTTAGTTTCACATAATCACAACGTATCGATGATGAATTCTTTTTCGTTAATAAATTATCTATCATTTTTTAAATAAAAAATCAAAGATAGAATTCAAGCCAGAATTTATTTACAAAATATTTTTTTCATACAATTAATGTTCTACTTTCTAAAGGGATTAACATAACTATGGAATTTCGTGGTCTCCGTAATGCACTGGCTGCAATATTCTCTAATGTTTTTTTTCGCAATTGTGAAGTTTTTCCGTATATGTCTCGACGAGGTTGAAGGGCGGTAAATAAGAGCTGTATTCTAGTATCTTTGTTGGAATTCGTATTGTTGTATAAATCTGCGTAGTGGACTAGCATCTCGGGAATAAACCTATGTTTTAGTTCGCGAAATACGTAAAGATTGAATTATGTTGACAGCTGCTTGCTTAGATGTCACACACATATTCTACACATGTTTGAATGTCACTTTTCATTCGGCTAAAGTCACGTAGAAGTGTGTTTGTGACTCTGGACGGTGATTGTGGTCGCAAATGGTTGTATTTCCAAGTAAAACCTTAAAGGGGTGAGGGGGTTGCTTTACTGCGGATCGGAAATATCACTTAATGGAGCGAGCGCACACAAATGTGTGAATATACGGAAATAATTTTGTTTACCGAAGGCAACAATTTTTTTGCGATTTTGTACTTTTAATGGGTGTACTTTTTCGCTAGCGTCTCCTCACTGTATATTATATATTCAATGAAAAACTTACTGTACGTGCAATATTTATGTGTATTAAAAGTTTTATATCCTGACGATGAGTGCTAGAAAAATCGCCGCGCGTTGAGTAACCATATGGGTATTTTTTTCCCGCTGCCTAAATTTCCTAATTTACTGATTTCAAACTTACGATGAAATGTTTTTAATGATGAGCGTCTATGCCTTGGTGACGGGGAATGCACGGGCTACTTCCCTGTGCATATCGCATACCGTGGGGGTAGCGAAGTGGTTTTAACTCTGTTTCTGGATTTTTCGAGTAATGAGATTACTTAATAGAAAACTGCATAACGCATCCGTACACTGCTTATGATTTTTTCCAACATGAATTAAAAAAATTTTGTTTTTTGCTGAGGGAGGCAAGCATGTTGTTTAGAGCGGAAAGGGCACTCGGTGATTAATTTTTCGATAGTATTTACTCCGAATCACGCTGTTTGTATGCTTCTTTCTAGTGGCGTATATTTACGGTATGAGGTTTTAGAGTATTATGGATATCTTGCCTTTCGATTTGAATACCTTCCTTTCGTTGAATGGGGTCGGTTTTGCAAAGTTTCGTTCCAGCCATACATTACATTTTATTTGTGGCGTGTCTATGTGGAGAGTTAACAGCGTTATTTTGCCCCTTTCGAGCTAAAAATGTGCAAATATCCTTCGAATACCCGCTCTCGTTGTGGAGGTATGAGTATTGAGACTGTGTTGGAATGGAATTTGGACCTCCACGAAACCATTGTCAATAACTAATCGAGAATATGCCACGATTCTTGGACGTGATGGTCGCTCGAACGATGGTGGATACTCATCCTGAACCGTTGGTTTTGTAGGAATTACACTTGTACGCTACGGTGAAGGAGACTGTACACGACGGATTTTGCCAGGTGAAGGTCCTACGGCTACCCTGGTGTTTTACATGCCTCTGCAAGTTATCGTGCCTAGAAAATGCTATGCCAACAGTTTCCACACTTGCCATTTTAACTGCATTATTCGAGCATCCATACTTTTCTTGTCTTCGATTACATTTGGTTAATGCAAACGAAGTGTTACAGTAGCGAAACTGGTACAAAGGTACCGTCATTGCAAATTAGATCGATAGTAAATATATAAATGAAAAAACACTAAGTTATAATACTGTATTTTATGAGGTTACATATTCATCCAAAGACTAGCTGTCCCGAACCGATATTACAAATTTGAGTAGATTTTTAATTACGTGAGATTATGTATGCGTATTACGTGTACGCTTGATAATCTCCTGCCACCTGAAGGAATTAAATATCTGAACTTACCAGTCAGAATGCTAAAAGACGAAGGGTGAGAGAGCTATCTGTCACCTCTGGGATCAGACGACAAACTGTGCTGAGGGTCGACATTATTACCATGAAATACTTTCCCCACATTAGCACGCTCTGGCGGACCATGATGAAAACAAAACCGGTAGTGATAAGGGAATAAGCGACGGTGAATAATTGGTCGGAAAAAAGTGTTGTGGTGAGGGGTAACCAAATAAATACTTAATTTCAATGGTAATTTTAATAGCATTAAAACTAAAAATGTTTTTGGTCACTCTGAATTAAATAACTTAATACAAAAAATACCGATTCAATAATTTATGATTGTTGGTATAATGTTGATTGGAATTTTTTTTAAAATAGGAATAAAAAATTATAGCTTTTTCCTACGTCTATAAATATGAGTACCGACAACTCACTTTGCGTCTAAATCGTCAGAATGAGAGGGTACCGGTAGCTCGCATGGCAAAGAAATCAAAAAATTAACTTCACCAATTTTTTGAAAATAGAATATAACATGGAGGGTGCCGATATCACTACATCTACTTTAAAAATCATAATCAAATATGGCTTTCGCCGTTTGTCTAAATCGGCAGCTCACCTTGATGACGAAATCGAGAAAATAGTACCACCTAGGTGTTGAAAATAGAATGTAATATGGAGTGCGTCAACAGTACAACCTATACATTAAAAACATAAACAAATATGACTTCCGCCTGGTTGTTAAATCGACAACTCGCCTGGTGGAAAAATTAATACACTAGCGCAACGTAGGTGATGAAAACATATGAAATATAATATGGCGGTCGAACAAAGGTGGTAGACAAACTCCAGTAATGCATAAAGAAATGACAAACGTAAAACGAAGATGGTGGAGGGTGGCTGTAACTTCTACAGAAATGGCGGACTACACAGACCAAGATGGCGGACTGCACCGACCAAGATGACGAAATTAGTATGGTTGGAAGGGGTGTAGGGGACCTCCGAAAATGTAAGTTTTTAAAATAATTTTTTTAATAATTTTAAAATTTTTGAAATATAAAATTTTTTTTTTAAATATATTTTTATAATTTTTTGGCATTTTTAAATTTTTCGGTTTTTTGGGATTTCGAGTTTAAAGATCAAATGATATAATCACATGTCTCAAAGATGGCCGCTGGCCGATCGGAGTGGCAGAGAATGAACAGTTACGACTCTCCGGTCCCTGTTCCCGATGCGCCGAAGTTTCCATAATTCCTCTTCTCTCTATATTTGCATAAACCTACTTTTTCACTTGCATGATCAATTTTAAAAATGACACATTATATGATAAGAGATTTTTCAACAAAATATAACCCAGAAATGTATTTATTATTGCTGTGTGGTTTCTAATACTTGTGTAAATTTTTTTATATAACCTTTTTTTAAAAACCATTTTTATAAAACTACAAATTTATATTTTCAACGACCAGAACTTCTATTTATATTCACTTATAGTTAAAATCAAATTTTCACATGCTTTCTTTGTAATTTAGTATAATAAATCATCACACTAAACTTTTTGGCCGAATCCAGACTCATCCTGTTAAAGCAGGGATACGCTATTGTACTGTTTACAAGAAAGGCCAACCTGGACAAGGGGGTGTTAATCATGTTGGTACAGCAATAGTGCCCGACCTCCTGAAAGGCCCTGGCAATACTTTTACTATACAATCGTTTTTATATTTGAAAATATACAGGCTGGTATGCTTGTGGCAAAAAAAATAATTTTTGATTCTCTTACATTTATGGAGAATCTGTTTGCTATTATGTAGTGTGTACAGCAAACACGCACTCTGTCGCAGGCACCACCATCTTCTAGTTCTCGGTGTCATACGTCACGCTGATAATGACAGTAACGTCGATATTGCTGTATTTATAGCGTGCACGCAAGCAGGGTTAATTGTGAAGGTAACAATGCTGCCTGCTTCATCTGTGAAGTTATCGAGCTCGTTCTTTGAATGCGAAGTAAATATGTGCAGTTCTTCACGTTTTTTGACATTCCAATTTTATCAATTTGCATTTATTTTGTGATATATTGTAAGAACAGTGTTTGCTATGTATAGTTATAACCTAATCTGAACGAAATTATATGCAATAACGTTTACGTTTCGTCCTCTTCTCAATGGTGATTCACGTGACAGCATTGGGCGGGGTGACTTACCATTGATAATAAGTGTAACGTACGTGAACTTATCAAACACTAATGCTATCGTTAATATTTCTAGTCTTATTGCCAGCCATCTCTTTTAAATATTGTAAATTGGTTTTTTTTTGGCAGGTTACAGTTATAAAGTTCGTTTCTTTCGACAAAACAGGCTACACAGGAAAGCAAACCTCCAAAATGTTGTTTGTTTTAACTGGATGTGTTGTCTATGCTTACTGAAACTTTAATTTATTTCACGTAGTGTAGCTACATAGGTAAGTCTGTACGGCAAAAAAAAAAATACACCACATTTTTATATTTTTGTAATGAAGCTGTAATCGATGGATAGAGCTAGCTTATAAATTTTTTTTTTCAATTTTTTTTGAGGAAGGGGGATACTCTCTTTTTCTCTGCAAACCACCTCTCAATAAACATTTTAATACAGAAATTTATGTTTAAAGCATACAATATTTAGTACATAAAATGTGCGTTAAATATAGCAAACATACGTGTGCATTTAACACAAATTACTTTAAAACAAAGAATACATTAACAATGTTTGATATTCCCTTTGGTTCCAATAAATGGCGTTTGAAATGCCCAAATATATTTTTCCAAATAATGCAGATACTTTAAAATACACTAGAGATCTAAGCAAAAGGTACATTAAAACAATTTCCTAGGATAACATTAACATTCTTTGAAAATTCTTTAAAAAGCAAGGTACATTATTTCCAATAAAAAAATATTAACTTAGTTATTTACAATCATTATTAAGAAAGTAGAATGGAAAGACAGAATACGGCAACTCTGGCGGGCCGTCTTGGATCACATCATGGCGAAACCTCACGCTCTGACATTCCACATCAATAATGGTCAACTTTATAATGCAAATTATGCAAACGTCGCCTATGCTAATCACGCTAATTGCATATGTGTGAATTGCATTTATATAAATTGCATTTGTGCAAATTACGCACCTATGCTAATCACACACATCAATCGTCCACCATCTAGCTGCTCACCCACCATCTTAGATTCCCTGCACCTAGAGTACCATTCGTGGCGGCAAGAGTGCAGGACTCATTCGCCCACCCCCACCATCTTGGATGTATCGCTGCTTAGTACAATTTGTGGTCGCTAGTGTGAAGAACACACGTCCCCATTCGCCCACCAGGGTGCTGAGGTTGTAAGGAGCGCCGATGTCATCTACTAGAGAGCGCCACCATCACCAAATACATTTCCGACATTGGCTGATAGGAGCACGTAATATAGAATTCCGAAGCATAGCAGGCAGGACCGTCACCCTAGTGCGCATTAATTGGTGCAGGAGAGATCAAAACATGCCGGAGTCACACTGTTCCATGACCGCAGCCTTCCGGACACCAGCCGAGCACCTTGACCATTAGAACACTACGAAATGGAGGTAAGTAATCGATGGAACGCTGTATACACACAGATATGCACCAATTGGAAATATACATATATGTAAAACAAATATATACACTGAGGCAACAAAAGTCATGGGATACCTTCTAATATACTGTCGGACCTCATTTTGCCCGGCGAAGTGCAGCAATTCGACGTGGCATGGACTCAACAAGTCGTTGGAAGTCCCCTGCAGAAATATTAAGCCATGCTGCCTCTATAGACATCCATAAGTGCGAACGTTTTGCCATTGCAGGAGTTGGTGCACGAAATGACTTCTCGATTATGTCCCATAAATATTGGATGGGATTAATGTCGGGCAATCTTGGTGGCCAAATCATTCGCTGGAATTGTCCAGAATGTTCTTCAAACCAATCGCGAACACTTGTGGTCCGGTGAAATGGCGCGTTGTCATCCATAATAAATCCATCGTTGTTTGGGTACATGAAGTCCATGAATGGATGCAAGTGGTCCTCAAGTAGCTGAACACAACCCTTTCCAATCAATGATCGGTTCAGTTGGATCAGAGGACCCAGTCCATTCCATGTAAAAACAGCCCACGCCATTATGGAGCCACCACCAGATTGCACAGTTCCTTGTTGACAACCTGGGTCCATGAATTCGTGGGGTCTGCGTCACACTCGAACCCTACCATCAGCTCTTACCAACTGAAATCGGGACTCATCTGACCAAGCCACGGTTTACCAGTGGTCAAGGGTCCAACTGATATGGTCACGAGCCCAGGAGAGGCGCTGCAGGCGATGTCGTGCTGTTAGTAAAGGCACTCGAGTCAGTCTTCTGCTGGCATAGCCCAGTGCAGCCAAAGTTCTCCGCACTGACCTAACGGACACGTCCGTCGTACGTCCCACATTGATTCCTGCGGTTATTTCACACAGTGTTGCTTGTCTGTTAACACTGATCATTCTGCGTACACGTCGTTGGTCTCAGTCATTAAGTGCAGTCGGTCGGCCACTGCATTGTCCATGGTAGGAGGTTATGCCTGAAATTAGGTATTATCGGCACACTCTTGACACTGTGTATCTCGGAATGTTGAATTCCCTAACCATTTCCGAAATTGAATGTCCCATGCGTCTACCTCCAACTATCATTCCACATTCGAAGTCTGATAATTCCCATCGTGCGGCCATAATTACGTCATAAACCTTTTCACATGAATCACTTGACTACAAATGAATGCCCAACCAATGCAATGCCCATTTATACATTTTGTACGCGATACTACTTCCATCTATATATTTGCATATTTCTATCCCATGACTTTTGTCACTTCTGTGTAAATAGATCACTAGCGAACCGGCCCGGCTTCGCCTGGGTACAATTGAGTTTTTCAGTTATACAGTAATAAATAAATTGGGAAAAGACAATTAATTTATGTGAAAACAGAAGTATAAAATTATACTATGTTGGCCTAGGTTTTTTACGGTTTACAGCAACCCAAAACGAAGGAAATATTTCTTACCCGATAGCCTAGAATTAGAGTATTGTTTTTAGAGGATATTTGTGCAACTATCGCGTAGTTACCACATTTCCGCTATCTAGCGTCGATTTATGATAATCAAAACTTGAGTTTTATCAAGTTGTATGTTTAGAAATAAGTGTACCTAGGTATTACTTTTTGCGCTTGGCTGAGGAATCTTTATCGATCACCAAAAATTAGCAATATTCCCCACGGCACACATTTGGATGAGTAACCGTTTAGTGGCATAACATCTGAGTGCTTCCGGGCTTCGGAGGGTACATTAAATATTCGGCCCCGGTTGTTATCGATTTATAGCAGTCGTTAAGCAATTTCAGAGGTCCTTGGGTGGCCTGATAAACTCTGATGTCAGAGGAAAAAAGATTTTGGTCATGTTCCCAGCCGTTGCAGAATTACGTTTTGTTTTTATTCTACAGGAACCTTAGAATTTTCCGGGATAAAAAGTATCCTATGTCGTATTTCATGAACTATAGTACCTACATACAAAATTTCATCAAAATCCGTTTCGCCGTTATGGAGCTGAGTGGAAACAACTATACACACACCTTTTTTCGCATTTATAATATTAGTAGGACAACTGATAGCAACTGTAACAAGCTGTCATAGATACTATAAAAAATTCATCATTGAGTGCCGCAGGCCATGCGAGCCTACCACCAACACACAAGTCTCCCTATCTCTCGCCTTTATATAAATTATATATATAACAAATCATAGGTGTTAGGAAATGTAAAAAGTTGTTTTACAAATAAGTATATGTACACAATTGTGCTGCATTCATAATGAACATGCATTGCACTGGACCTCCACATGTCTCTCTAACAACAACTTTTCTATGTGCAGGGCAGAGCGAAGCTGGCCTGCGCACACTGGCCTATTCGATACACAGTGCGGCGTACAAAGTACTTTTCCAACAACAACTAATTCCAAGTAAATGCACTAACCATTTTTTCTTTCGATGGGACAATCAGGAATGATGATACTGATGTTGACCACCTAACCCTCACACTTACAATCCACATGGCATAACCATATGCACAGCACCCAGACTTTCGACCAGGGAAGTACACTAGGCCAGCAAAAACCACACAATTAAATTTTTATATGCAAACATTTACATGATTGCATAAAAAACCAACAATGCTTCGCATGCATAGTGTGCAGGTGGCTTAGAAGGCGCTGTAAAGGAAAACTTCCACCTAAAAAGATCAAAGCAGACAAAGGATCGCACAGAAAGACAACAGCAACAGATGAAGTGTCTAGAAAAAGATAGATAAAGAGCGAAGTTGGGGACAGCACTGCAATAAAGAGGAAAAGCAAGTACAATACTACCACCAGTTACTGCAGTGTGTTTGTGACCACAACACCATTTCACATTCACAACTCCTGCTAAGATAGGCATCGAGTCCCCTGGGAAGTGATGATAAACCCCAGTTCGGAGGCCAAACACAGATGACAAATCCCGTTCACAAGTACACATGGGAAATTGTGGACCATAAAATAGAAGGTTGCATCAGATAATACCAAATAACAGGACTCCCATCGGTGAGACACCTGACAAGATAAGAAATACATCCTGCATAGGCTAAAGTTCCCAACAGCCATCAGTAGCACACCTGAAAAGATGATGATTATATCTTGCATAGGTTACAGTGTGCAGCTGGAAAAATTGGTAGCATGTCCCAAAGCTCAACACAAGAAATCAACATGCAAATCCTACCACATCAGATAAAACCAAAACAGGAACTATTCAGGTCGTACTGGCGACATACCTGACAATAAAAATAATACATCTTGCATGGGCTACAGTGTGCCACCAGCCATCAACAACAGCAAAACACCTGACAAGATGATGATGCCTTGCACAAGCTACAGTGTGCTGTCGGAACCACTCAAAAGCAATGACATCAACTGCAAGTCTTGGTCATTCCATACAAAAAATGCCATAAAATTATATGCTGGTGGGTGGGAGTGGAAGCTTAATATATAGGTATTATTAAGTCAATAAAACCATACTGTACATTATGTATACCATCAACTAGTATACTTCTCTAATCATCATCCTTCCGATAGAACAAACTTATTGATGCATTCCTAATAGAGAACATGTCGATTCGAATGAATTGTATGTACATTCACCCACACTGTACACCACTGGTGCAGGACACACTTGTTATCTTAAAAGATAATCCTGTTATTAGCGATGCATTTCTGCACTCCCTTGGCCCTCTTAACGATATTGCCTTTACACTTGTATCAATACAACTGAGCCCAAAGCCGGCCAAATTCAGTCATAATGGCTCCTCTACACTCATCCTTAAACTTCCTTAACACTTTGGCTTCGGTTCAGGAGAAGCAGGGATGATCTACAGGGTAGCTGGACATATTGAATTCATCGCTGAAAGCAGGGTCGGTAGCCAGGTACCAGTAAAAATCTGCAGTGCATAAAGAATACACGAAGCTGTCGGTGTCCATATAGATCAAGTCACATTTATCACTGTACTGTAGTCTCACTAAGTCGTAGTGGAAGCAGTACATCACTGTTTCCTTATCTAGATATACCAGGGCAAGCTTCTCATGGTAAATGGTTCTGTCTGTAAACACAGGTTTTGCTACAAGTTGCCTCAGATTTGTCACATTGCATACAAGTTCCATCATTTGGCACTTTGTCAAGTTCTCCATCAGCTCGTTAAACACAGAGTTGTTGGCAAGCGCGAATAAATCGCGATCGCAAATGTTACTGGCTGCTTTCCTCTTCTCTGTATTCAGATCAATGCATGCTTTCAACCATGGAAACTGCATGGATTCGAGGACACAATGAATTTTCGTCACCTGGAGGCCGTAGGATAAAGCTGGTTAAAGAGTCCTATAATATATAACATAATGTTCCTTACCCTCGAGCATTATAAATAACTTCTTGTGCTTCGAGCCAGGAGGACACTGGTTCAATGGGAGGAAGGGTAGATACTTGTGGTCATGATGCAGGGTTACATTAAAACCAATATCAATCTCTAGGATGTATCCGACATTGCTATCATCAGGTATGGACATTACATCAATGTTCGGTCCACTCCACTTGAAATTATGTAGCAGTAAAGACTCTTCGCCCATCAGTAGAGGTTGTTCGCATCGATTTGTTTGGAGGTATGCATCTGGCTTGTCAGTATCATGCTCACTACCCATGCACCTGTTTTTGGCAGCACAGTATCGCAGCATGCTATGCGAAATGCAACCCCTGATGGCCGACTCAATGACGAGGTACATGTCATAGTCCCACAGCAGTTCGAGTTCCACCTTTGTCCAATGTAGCATGGCATCGAACGAGAATCCTGGGAGGCTCGCATATCAATCACAGTCAAGCTAAGACTGTTCCAAACACAAATGTCGGAAATTATCTAAGATATCAGTTAAAAGGAGGACATCAATCTTTAAATTTATTCGGCTGTACATCTCGAGCAACTACCAGCGAAATTTGTCCCATACTGCTTTGCATGAGCATAATCATCTTCGGAGATAATACTGTTGGTGAGGCAGTTGTAAAATGACTGTTTAAGCAGCAGCTGTGGCTCATCCAGTTTGGCAAGATCAGTAGCGTCGTATGGGTACACTCCCTTGCATATCACCAATGGGACCTCATCTGGGCTGAAAAATTTCCCTGTGCTTTCATATTTGTTTACTGGAAGGATTTGAGCTTGAGCAAAACTTTCAGCCATGAAGCGATATGCATTAACGAATTGAATGGCGAATTGTTCACCCAGCTTTTTGGAAAAGTAATCATTTTCTCTTTGCTATGTGGGATAATGAATGTCATGTATATTGTATGCCAACTCTTTAACAATCAAATGCTTACCATAAAACAAATAATGGAAAAACACGACCAGCTTCTCCAGACGGTATGTTTTTTACAAACATACTTTGAAATAATGACACACAGAACATATCTTGTTACATTTCGTCAATGAGACATCACTTTAATTGTTATAGATAGTTAAAATCAATGTATAAACATGACTCTCC
Organism: Clitarchus hookeri; assembly: GCA_002778355.1. NCBI lineage: Eukaryota > Metazoa > Arthropoda > Insecta > Phasmatodea > Phasmatidae > Clitarchus > Clitarchus hookeri. Next base: position 103,751 of record NQII01005704.1, on the reverse strand, counting down.
TGCTCCACATTCACTAGATTACCTATTTACAAAGAAAGTTTACAAAATGTTGCCTCATTTTCGCATTCGAAATTATTATTTAAAATGAAACTGTGTGTTTACAAACACACTTGAAAAGTTGTGACATACAACATACTTGTTAGAAAGCATCAAGCAGACTACTCAACACACATCTTAGATAATTCTTCACCTCATCTACAGGCATTGAAGTGACATCAGGCAGACACAGCTGTGCAGGTAGCATAAGTCATCACATTGGACATATGGTCCATGTGTCGGCTTCATCGATCACGGCTGCAGGCACAGCTGCAGTGGTGATCGCCTCAATGTCGCTGGTTTGATGTCTGCAGGAGACATGCTGTCTTTTGTGCTGCTGCGATGGCTCTGTCTGTGTGGTGACATCTGGGACTGCCTTCCCAGCCCTATTATGCCTCGGTGAAACATGAGATGTTACTGGTGTGGAGAAAACAACTGTATCGACACCCAGTGTCTTTGCAGCCTCGTCTTTGGTGATTATGTAGACTGGGGCTGGTTCTTCTGTTGCTGGCCGATAATTAGGCACATGTAATGCCATGGCATCATGCATACATTCACTGGAGAACACCTTGTCCTTGGAGCATGTCAGTGTTGTGTCCACCCATATGTATAAAACAGCACACTATCCATAAGTAGTACACCTAATCAATTGTTGACCAGGTTCGAACGATGCTGGCTTCTGTGCTGACAAGCAGTGGATGACAATGTCACAGTCCTCCATATATGTCTGGCCCAAATCACCTGCCTGGTAGCTGTATGTCTTGCTGCTATGACCAGGTGTAACACTCATGTAGTATGTATGTGCTGAACGAAGGGTTGCCATCTTCTTCATCAGACGACTGATGCCATCGAGCTANGACCAGGTTCGAACGATGCTGGCTTCTGTGCTGACAAGCAGTGGATGACAATGTCACAGTCCTCCATATATGTCTGGACCAAATCACCTGCCTGGTAGCTGTATGTCTTGCTGCTATGACCAGGTGTAACACTCATGTAGTATGTATGTGCTGAACGAAGGGTTGCCATCTTCTTCATCAGACGACTGATGCCATCGAGCTAGATTATTTGTTCTGATATAGCTCTCTCATGTGCATTGTGGTGGTATTCCATCACAGCTATTTAAAAACCTTGGCCAACAGCACTAATGCACATGCTACAGGGCACAGATGGAGTCCATATATGTACATATGCTGTGGCACTTTAAACTCTTCGGACCACCGACATATTGCGCCCTTGTCTACATTGCATAGGGCAAAGGCAACCTTGTTNGATATAGCTCTCTCATGTGCATTGTGGTGGTATTCCATCACAGCTATTTAAAAACCTTGGCCAACAGCACTAATGCAAATGCTACAGGGCACAGATGGAGTCCATATATGTACATATGCTGTGGCACTTTAAACTCTTCGGACCACCGACATATTGCGCCCTTGTCTACATTGCATAGGGCAAAGGCAACCTTGTTCTCATTATGCAGTTCCACAAAGTCTTTAAATTCTGTGTGCAGGGCGAGAATGTTTCCACCTGCTGACTGTTTGGACGGAGATTACCAACAACACACTCTCATACTTGTAGCATGGAAAAATCTTGGCGTGGAAAATTTTAAACCAGGCATGATATCCACTCATATGATTTTCACCAAACACCTGTACTTGCTGGTATTCACGTGGTGGTTTGAATACCTATTGTCTATAACCAAAAAATTTCCTCTTGTAATTGTTCACATTGTCCAGATGGAACTGCATGCAGTCTCTTTTGTCGTACGTATTCTTCATTGTGGTTGTCTACCAAAGGTTTTGCTGCAGCTCATGATGCTTTGCTTAAATTACTGTAGCCAATTAGACTTCGCACATTAGTGGAGAATACATAGTCTTCCATGTAACTGCTCCATGGTTCAAGTAGGTCATATGACGTTCATCTGTATAAGTCTCCATCTAATGGGTAATGACACAGCTGTTGGGATGGTACAGCTCATATGCTATAATTTACGTTGACTGCATTTGCAGTATATTCTATTTGTTTGAATGGGCAAGCATATATAGGTGATGTTGCAGGGAACCTTTGTGTCTGGGTGCAGGTAATACATGGGGCATGCAACGACACTGCACAGTGTCGAGTATAAGCTGTAACACTGCTCTTCGTTGTTGTTGTGGCATATCCAGTCTTCGAGTACATTACAACTTTCCACTTGCTCAGACAGTCTGGGCGGTTTGAAGGGAACATGTGGGTACACTTTTGTAATATAACCATACTTGGACACATCCAGCGGATTTAATGCTGTGTAGATGATGGCAATGCACGTTTGGAGAGCTAGAGTTCTACAGAGGTAAGTTACTATTTCTTCCTACAAACACATATACTAAGATGTGCTATGTGTGATTACGAGAATGACTGTTGATTGCATCTCAGCAGGCTGGCAATAATTCACACACTAATGAGATTTAGATATTTTGGAAGAGTTGCATGAAGGAGCTTACATAGACTAAATAACTTGTGCACAAATAGCTGCAGAGCTCTAAATATCTTCTCGTCAGACTTATCCTACGCAGAAAGTACTGGTGTTTGGAATACAGGATCTGTACCATGTTTTCCTCATTGAAATGATTCCATATGCACATGTTGATAAGGGCTTCAGATATGTACTGAAAGATATAGATTGTTACTGCAAGTATACATTGGCTGTACCTGTTAAAATAAATGTGGTCACAATTTAAGCATTGCAATGAAGACCGTTTTGCAAGACAAAGCTCGTAAGCATTTACAGACTGACATGGGTCGGGAATTCTACAATCCTGTGTTTCGGGCGCCGATGACTAAACGTGGTATGAACCACTACTCTACACACAGTGGGATGAAGGCCTTCATCGTGGAGCGTTTTAATCGTACTTTAAAGAATGTAATGGGGCTGAAATCATAATCTCAAGGAAGTTACAAGTGGGTGGGCATATTGACCAGCCTGATCACGTACAACAATCGCAGAGTACACAGCACTATACGAAAGAGACCTGTGGACATCAATGATAATTCTTTGCTGCAAACTGTGTACAAGACCGAGAAGGGAGTAAATTCTTGGAAGCCAAGGGCATTCATTGGTGTCTATGTTCGCATTTCATGAGCTAAGGGGATGTTTTCTATGTGTTATGTCCCGAATTGGAGCATTGAAATATACTGGATTGTCTAGAATCATCATTACAGACAAATTACCTATTACTTTGAAGACTTAGAAGGCTGTTCTGTCTGTGGCACATTTTATGCTCAATAGATACAATTTACAAGATTCCCAGACACTTATATGATTTAGAAAGTCCTTCCATGGTCGGGCGATCGTCTGCTTGTAAAGTGGCTTGGCTTCAATTCGCATAGTAATAGTTGAATACCTCGCTCTGCATTTACCGATAAGTAATTGCTTGTCGCATTTCAAGAGAGAGTGAGAGAGAGATAAATAGCAGTTTGGCTGCATTTGTATAGAGCCTACTGCTTAAAAAAAAGTCTTTGAATAAAGTTTATTTATATGCTACTTACTTATGCGCTGTTTTTTACACTTCCCTTGTAGTTATCTATCATCTGAGCCCCCATCCATGTACCCTGTAAGCAGACATGTGCATTCTGGGTGAGGCTGTCTGTGTATGAATTACCTCACTGCCATAGGCCTGGTCGGATCCACACTCTCAGGCTGTGTTGCAGGGAATTAATGGTTGCTGTACACCTGGTCTGTTGGAGTCTGACAGTGCTGGTCATATATATGTAAATATATAAGCCATATGCTCTTACAAGCCCGTCCTTGGGTGATGCATTTATTGTGTCTCGAGATAAATCTGCACTGGGATATTCTCTCTCCAGAAAGTCCTGGTTTTACAGACAATCTCAANTGTAATATATATATATATATATATATATATATATATAAATATATTGGTATTTGAGTCCTCCACCTTTATCAGGCTGAATCGACTGACTAGCTTGCATAGAAATTTTTTTTATACAGGAGGTCTGTGAGTCTGCTGTATGGGCAAACATTTTAACAACTATTGCCACGACGCCCAGGAATAAAAAAACTGTACGGGAAGCCTCTGTGTATGTGTGTAATGTAGAGTAAACCATATTATATATGTAAATAAACTATGCCCAATTACACAGTGCACATCACAAGGACACATAGTAGCTCGTCATGTCTCGGGGATCTCTGTAGCATCACCGTGCCTATGCAAGTGCACGTTACACACAATTGTGCCATAGCTATGAGGCAGAGTACCGTATGCAAGTATTCTGCGTAGGTGAAACGACCATGACCATCCATCACTTCATGTGCACAGTTTAATTGGACATGGTTTATTTACATATATAACATGGTTTCATCTACCATACACACATACTCAAGGGCTTCCCGTACAGTTTTTTTATCCTGGGCCTCGTTGCAATAGTTGTTAAAATTCTGCTTCGAGCGGCGCAGTGCTGCGTGTCTACTAGGTCAGTGCAGCTTCGCTCTGTGCCACACATACAATAGCTGATGTTATAGAGGCACACGGAGTGCCAGAACATCATATGTGCAGAACAATTATGTACATAGCTTTATTTGTATAACAACTTTTTTTACATATGCTAACACTTATGATTTGTTATATATAAATTTATATAATGGTAAGAGAAGGGGGATTAGTATGTCGGTGGTGGGTGCACCCAGCCTGCCTCACTCAGTGATGTATTTTTTATAGTCTGCATCACTGCTTGTTACATTTGGTATCAATCATGATTTTATTATATATTTTACTTTTAATATATGTTTCCGAATAGATGCACGTGTGTATGTATACTGCATTCCATCCATCACTTACCTCCAAGTCACAGTTTTCTCGTGCTGAATGCGCTCCACTCAATTATGATTTTTCATATATATAATTTTTATATAAACATGTATATTTACGAATCAGTGCATGTGTTACCGTATGTATACTGCATTCAGGCTAAAATTTACATCCATGTCGCAGTGGTCTCATTATCAAGGTACTCAGCTGGTGTCTCGAAGGTTGCGGGAAAGAAACCACGATCTTCAGGAATATTTTGATCTCTCCTACACCGAAAAATGCATGTAAGGGCGATGGCCCACCTGCCATTTTTCGCAATTTGACCTTAAGTGCAAGCATTCCTAACCGCCGACGTCTGGTACGTAGGTGGTGATGGTGGCACTCTCTAGCAGACGACGTGGGCGATTTTGACTACTGCAGCAACCTGGTGGGCGAATGGGGACGTGTGTGCTGCATCTTAGCAGCCACGAATGGTTTTATAGCAGCGAAACATCCAAGGTGGAGGGGGTTGATGGATGGACGATTGCTGCACTCATGCGGCCACTAATTGTAATTTAGCAGCAGGAAATCCAAGTGGGTAAGTGGCAGCAAGATGATGCATTATTAATGTGTTTGATTGGCATTGGCATGCAACTAGCATAACTGTAAATTTCACAAATGCGATTCACGTATATGCAATTCGCATAAATGCTAATAGCATGATTAGCATAAGCAGCATTTGCATAATTGGCATAAACAAGTTGGTTCCTGTTGATGTGGATTGACAAAGCATGAGGTTTCCCTGTGATGTAATCCAAGATGGCCCCTGTGGCATCCAGGCATGCCCGCCGCCCGTAAGTGTGCCAAAGTCCCCTTTTCCCTTCTACTCAGGACATTTTGTCCTTAGCAAAGCTACCTCAACCCTGGCTTGTCACACATCTAAAACCGTTATTTATACAGCAAATTACACTCGCACAGTATTTTATAGTATAATCTTGAAATTAAAAGTTAGTAATATTGTTTGTCGTCATTAAACATAAACAGTCCGTAATCTCAGTCTGTATTTAAACTCGGTTGCACCAGACAATTGAGAAATCACTGACTGTGACATCACTGTTGTCTTCAGATGGTCGTTGTAGGAGGGTGGGGGCAAACGTCATTGCACAATGCCACCCTCGCGCACATGCAGCAGTACCCCGACCTTCATGCACAGTAGACCTCAGCACGTCCAGCACCTGCATCAAACTAGGTAAGCTGCTTCATGTTGTAGAAACTCACTGGTAAGGCAGCCACGTGACTTAAATAATGTGACATCATCAGATCCTCCCTTCCAAATTTATTCTGTGGGGGGATTTACAGGAACGAAACCTTTTGATTAGAGGGCCAGTCCCACCAAAGGCTCCAACCCAGATTTCCAACCACGTCACACCGGAACATGTAGATCTTCAGTAGCTTTCCTAGAGCAGATCATTTCTCCGGTCATGAATTTCACCAATTCTTGAAAATGTGCGGAGAAATTTGCAGCATAAACATCGGAATAGGCAAAATCAAACACCAGGTGTGTTTACATACTTGTTAGTACCATTTTTAAAATCCATGTATTCATTATAATATTTATTTTAAAACCTGGGGAGGGTTGGGGGTAGCAAACACTTAACTATGTTATTTTTAATGGAAAATATGAGCTTTAATTTCTTTGGTGATATTCTGTGGGACTTAAAGCACACCCTTTAGAGATTTTAGGAAAAGTGAAATTTGTATGTCGTCAAATGAGCTGCAAAGTAATCTATCTTTTTACTAACGTGATTTGCATGTACCAAGACTAATCACCAACAATATATTGAACATCAACACATTGGTATGTTGCAAAATAACTGAACCTAAAGTGTATGTATTTCTTCTTTACACACTCAACCACAGAAACTGTCCTATTTCCTGTACCGGCTCGAACTTCTCACCGCAAAACATGCGTGACAACACATTAGCTACTGTATTTTCTATTCCATGTACATGATGTACTCTATACCGAAATCATGACAATCGAACAAACCACCTTGCTAGGCGACCCACTGGATTTTGCGATGCTAGTAACCAACTAAATGTTTGGTTGTCAGTGGAGGTTCAAAAGGAGCATGCCCTAAATCATCTTCAAACCGTTCTATCCCCCACAAACACACTTATGTTCCTTTTCATAAGTGGTGTGAACTTCCTTTCCGCAGTTGTCAAAGATCTGCTAGCATACACAATGATTACAAACACATAATATTTATTTTGACTAAATACAGCCCCTATAGCGACGGGAATAGCATCAGTATTCAAGTGAAATGTTTTCTCAAAATCCGGAAAATGTAAAACAGGCAGACAAACCAAACAATAATTTAAAATTTTAAAAGAATATTGCTTTTCAGGGCCCCACTGATATTTAACGTCCTTACATTAAAAAAATTTTTAGGGTTCCAAATCTTAGAATATTCTTGTATAAATTTTGCATAAACTACCACCATCACCAACAATTTTCTTACTCCTTATGTGTTTGGGTACCAGAAAAATCACAATAACCTTTACACCATTCTATGATTATTTTTTGATGAAAAGAAAAAATATCATATTTTTCATATTCAATCAGCAGTCAGTAAATAACAAAGGCAATGGATATGTAAGAATGTAAAATTGTGCTAGAGACTATTATTTACACCCCTAAATTAAAATAAATTTGTACGCTTTCTGAAAAATTGTAGTGGGGAAAAGTTTATATTTTAAGATGTTGGTGTACTGTTGCCTATGTACCGTATATTTCTGTAATATTTGACAAATATTTCTGCAACGCAACCAGAGGTGTGGATAAAAATAAGGTTGTGCTGTATTCGAAGACTGTACTTTTTGAACAAACAGCTGAATTTGGGAGAACACTACACGTAAGTTATTTCTCTCAACTCTGCCAGCGTATATGCACAATGAGGAAAATCTGGTGTGACTGCATTATACTACAGAACTCATTGTTTTAGTTGAAAGTAAGAAATCTGTAAAGTAATCCAGAGCAAGTGCAAGCGAAAATCAGGTATAACTGAGGCGACAAATCAAACGAGCGAGTTAGTCTGAGGGTTTTTATAAATTGTGCCAAAATAGACATTTCCTTGTTTAAAAATTTTTTGGAAAGGTAATTTTTAAGCAGCAAGAAATTTTATTGTGTCACATTTTAAGGATTTTATTTATAGTGCTATAATAATGATGACACTAGGAGTTAGATGAAACATACTGCCAATCCTTGCAAATAAAATTTGTAAGTAGCTACTAGAATTGACAGGTACGAAGAAACAATAGGTGCATTAATATTTCATACCTCACTACTTAAGGGGCCCGCCAGCCTGGCGCTCGAACTGCATTGCAGAGTATTTGAAATCCAGTTTTTTTAACGAAACTTTAAACCGCACGTCTAATGTGCGGATCTACGAAAAGAAAACACACTTCAGATAATGCCTTTTAATTACTTTTAAGACGGCACACACACTATAAACACTATTTCAGAGCACTTCAGCATGGTTAACAACAGCTTTCTCTCAGACCTGCATGTCAAAATATACGCTTTATATTTACAAAAATGTACGCTAGGGACATGCACTGAACCTTGCTATAGACTTTCCACAAATAAAATTATAGTCACCGCTGAAAGTCCCACAGGGTAACGCAGCACGACTAGAACACTATACACCAGTTCAGAGGCCTGCAAGTAGAGGCGATGCCAGTGTAGCCCGTATAGATGTTGCGCTTCTTGGCTTCAAACGCGGGAAAAAAACCTCCAAACAAGCGGGCTCCTTAAGGCGGTCGCCCAGCTGGTTAAAAAAGAATCTGTTATCTACTCGAGCAAGCTTGCTGGCTACCGGTGGAGAAATGTGAAACTGCAGACCAGCTCTCCCCTCCTCAACTGGTCCCTCTTCTTCCCCTACTGGCCGTTATAGTGCTATCGCAATAAGGTGGTTACAAAGATTGGCCACTGCAGCGACGCTACAGGACTCTCGTAGTGGTGTTAAGCAGAGCTAAATAGTCACCAAAATCATGATCTACACTATTTATGTTGTCTTTCCGCAGGTTCACTATACGTCCGTTAATAGCCACTTCCTCGGTCATTCTGTGTTCACCAGCTTTTACAACAACACCATATAACTGTAAGGTTTTGATATATATTTTACTCCTCAGATGAAATGGACCATTTTTACCAGTTATCCAGATGTCTTTTAAATTGTTGCCATATTTATGCAAAAGGTTATTTCGGCATTCCAGTTTATCGACAGTTAAGTTTCTGTATGGTCTTTCTTCAAGTAGTTTTTTATAGACACTATTGTTACCATCGACTATCAGAGTTCTATATAGCAAACCATACGCCAGCTTCCATACTGGAAGCAATATGTTATTGACTCCTATTCTTGTAACATGTGTGCAATGGCTGTTCCTTCCCTTGTTCTATGCTTGATCACACACAGTGCAGTACTTCTTTCGTTCGCTGATGAACAAAACCTTTTTCGTCTTGTAACTAACAACAGCAGCCTGAAATAAAAGCATAATAACTATATAAACCAGTCGCATAACTTATGATGTTCCACAAACTTACAGTTTCACTCATGAGGGAAATAAGAAATGTGTGCATATATGTATATGTGTGTATGTGTGTACATACACACGCATGCGCACACAAATAATAACACCTAACTTTGTCACCATACTTGGAAAGTATTTGCAAAATAAATAATGCAATTTAGTTTTATGAGTTAGTTCTCTCGCCCGACATTACATATACCGCATTTCATTTACCTTCAGTTAATTTTGAGAGACAGTGTGAGCAACCTACACTGCATGCTGTATTTTGAAAAGTATTACTTTAGTTGATGGTTTTTACGAGATATATGTTATGCCAACGATATATGCGATGGTTAAGAAATTTAATTTTTATTACAACACTTATAATTTTAATTGCATTTTTCGAGTAATGTACAATTTTTTTTGGACTGTAGACCATGGGACTTAGAAACATTTTCATAATTTACAATAGATCATAAGTACATCACGGATATGTGAAACGTTTCCAACCCAACCAACGTCATTGAGCTCTCTTTCCTAATGTTTGAGCGTTTACCTTGCTGGCGGTGTCGGCATATTTTATCGTATATAGTTAGTTATTTTGGTATTTGCACATGTCAACAAGCGTAGTTTGTTGTATGTGCGCGTTAAGTGCGTCTTCTCGAGCGAAATGTATTATCGGCATGTGTTAACGGGCTGACTGTATTCCTTGATACACCACTTTCCTTAACCGTCAGCCATGAAGCACGATTGGCTACGTACCTATCTACATTCTGAGATTAAAATTTTGTTGGTTGGTTTTTGTTGTGCTGTATTAAGTCAATAAGTCTGCAAATAGATTATTTTTTGTCAGCTGTAGACACGACTGATTTTAGTGATGTGATCGTCCAAGGATTATCATAGGACAACAAGTATTCAGGAATTGCGATTAGAAATTACAAATCATAAGTTATTTGTTATGTAAACAATATATTTCGAAACCGTTGTTAGAATTTATGAAATGTACATGGTCTAAAACACTGTCTTTTTATACGAGTTTATTATATTGAAATTCCAAATGTTTTTATGTGTAAGATTAACCTCGCCTAAAATATTTATAGTTTGTATTTCTCGCCTCGGTATCAACAGCGACATATTGGACATGTTTAACCTTGTGGGAAGTTTTGAAATGTACGTGTCTTAAAGAAAACACCCTTCTGCTCTTATTTATGACATTGTAAATCCAATTTTTATGTTTAAGGTTAAATTCGCTGAAAAGATTAACAGGATGTATTTCTCACATATGTACGAACGATACGAACAGCGACATACTGATCGCATTTTCTTTATTTGGCGAAGTTTAAACTATCGAAGTTTCAGAAAACTGAATATTTCCGTAATTGCGAAATTGCCTACTGCACTATCACAAACAATATGTGATTCTTTTGTATTATTTACAAAGTTCTGAGGCGTAGGCGTCTTATTAATTTGTCCGTACTCACAATCCGTCTCAATGTTGGAACTTGGTATGGTGAAATTGTTTTCTGGCGATAAGCATTCTTTGCTAACTTCTTTGAACATCTTTATATTTTCTCTCCGTCTCTTTAAATGCAAGGTTTTTTTTTTTTACCTTTGTACTGTGAGATGTTTCTTTCCATATTTTTGCCATTTTTGAAATTCAAAGAGATTTCATATAATCTACATTTCTTCTTTTTTCATACCATTAATGTACAGATACGCACACAATAAAGCACTCAGTTGTGATACACTTCCCTAAACATGGTGCAATAATAAAAATTAATAAAATATTTCTAAAAATTCTAACATAGTTTATGTTGCGATTGCAGTCCGGTCGTATTATGGTTTGCGATTTCTGACAGAGTTCGTATTTCAACAGAAACAGTGCACGAAGACAACGGATTTCTCGACCTTACTAAAGATTAGATCTCTTGCGTGTGAAATCTCCATGTGAACCCCTGGCTGTGTTTCCTGTTAACAATGAGTAGAGATGGCCTTTGCTGCCAGGGTCATATCTCCATGCACGATTATGTTACCACAAAATAGCTTAGATTTTGCTTATTTCAGAAGTACCTTACACGGAATGTACAATATCGTAACACATTTCGACGCAGCAAACATTAAAGATGTAGTATAGAATAGCTAAAGAATATTTTGCTCAGGTATTTAAGCTACACAGTGTCCAGTTAATTTGTGATCGCTTTTTAAATCAATATTCAGACTTTTAATAAAATGTCACTTCGAATATTAAATTACATTTCCTCTATGCACCAATATTCGATAAAAAAAACCATTAATTCCAGGCGGTGACGTATATAGTTTCGCCAAAAAACTCAACCCTAGATTAACATTAAAGTATAAATGTTTCATGCGTGTTGCATACTTGCGTGTGCAGATGTAAAGAAGACTCTTAAGAGTCACCTTTTCCTTGTGGCTAGCATGTTTAGAAGTCCGTGCCTTGTTAAGAAAGCAGACCATCTTGTGCTGTTATAGCACTAAGTGCGTTTGGACTCGGGGCCATCCTGCGACCTCATGCACTAGTGACAGTTTGACGAGCTTTGACATGTCCACAACATGCTAACCACATACTGGGATTCTACTCTCTTCCAAATGATCACTGGCAATATACATCACTTGAATGAATTTCTATATAAAATCACAGGTCATACCTCCTACAATGAACTAATAATTACTTAATTAAGGCTGTCATCTATCAGCAATTAATCCTGAAGTTTAATTTGTAGGCAGCAGTCATTGATCAACAAACTGACAGTTAAACATTAAGATAAATTTAAATTTAGTATGATTATGCTATAAAATTGCAAACGTATGGTTAATATTTTCAAATAATTTTGAACTGAAAAATTTCCAACAAACTTGTGACTTAAAACATTTTAGTTCATTGATAGTATGGAATGAAAATGGTTTACCTAATTTTTTTTTTTTACCAAATTAAGTGTTTTTATTTGCAATATTTGAATAATCTTTCAAAATACATGAACAGTGCCAATTTACATTGTCAAATAAGTACATTAAAAATAAAATTATACTGTTATGATGAAATTACTTTTCACTTTATTTGCTTTAACTTATGACATTAATATTGTAATTTTAAAAGAGGATTTATTGCAAATTACATTGAACCTGAACAATTATAGATTACACATTTTACTTAAATGATGATACATGCATTCATCTGACATATGTTTTTTAACATATTTACATTTTTTTTAAATATGTAACTATTCATATACTTAGTTATGTACACATACACTAAAAATGTTTTTTTTTTTTTTAGAATAACAAAAATATTGTTCATGAATATATATAGACATGTGTCTACTTTACTTTTCAACTTAGGTAATTACAGCAGCATTTGAAAATTACATATCTCCAAAATATAAATATATACAATTTTAGGTTATGTTAAACACATGGGTTATATAAAATAGTAAAATGTATACAAAAACTTTTAAACTACAATTTCTCAGGCCTAACAGTGGTTGTTATGACAAAGACAAAGCCCTTCATTTTTTCCCCCATTGGCATAGTATGTTTAAAAACTAACGGAATTTGTTCGAAAGAGAGCACAAAATTGTTTTTAATAGCTGCAAAAAGAGAAATTGTTTACTCTTAAGTGATTACTTATGTGTGTGGTGGTGTTCCACGATGTAATATTTCCTGTTATAGGCTGTTGACGGTAAAGTCAGCACTTTTGAAAGCCCTGCATATTTAAGAATGCTACCAATAGTGTATTATTATGCCTTATCCACATATATATCATAATGTGATATGTTTAGATGAGATGTTCACAAGTTGTGCCATTTTAGGCACTCGCTAAGTTTTCTTCGTTACTGTTATCTCTTTCTGAGAATTAATTTTCTTTGTGGCAAAACCACATTTTTCAGCACATACTATATAATTTATTTATGTATTGTCATTTACGATCACGCTTAATTAAGACATGTCATATTTTGGAAAATTTGTATATTTAACAGGTATTACATTTATATTTGCAACAACTTGTAATTTCAGTATTTAAAGGTGACCAGATCCGAGTCTGATCTTATCAGTTTAAAAGTATTTAAAATAAAATTTCTTGAAACCGAAATAATTGGGCAATATAATGTTGCGGAAAATGTTATTTTGCTTTTCTGTAATATTCCGTTCCTTTCTTTTGTATTAATCATTATCATTGTAAAGACTAAGAATAAATTTGTTGTTTCTGGTGTTGCGTCAAGCGACTTGATATCTGTAACAGTGACTTTTCAGAACGCACCTCTTCTATTCCTTTTCCTCGAGACCAGTAACGGCATAGCTTCGTTTTTTAGATCGTCTCATTTTCTCGTCATTTCATATTAGACTCATCGTCTGTTTTTACCACATGTGGTAAGTTCCTTATATTTCTCTTTTATACCCCGATCTTGTAAATTATTATGTTTTGCTGGACTTCTGTTTTACTGTTTTTTTTGTGTGTTATCTGTCGCCCAGTCGGGAACAAGGCATCATTATGCCTTGTTGAGGCTTGTCCACGACCATGTGGCTGATCGTGTTGCGGCATTTTGGCTGATGCGTGATCTTTTTTTACCTTTGGCGATGGCAAGACCATTCCGGTAAACTCCAGATAGTGAGGGAAGTCCAGCATATAATTTACCTTCATTATATCAGTTCATATTGTGCATGTGCAGGCACAAGCATTCAATACATCAAGTCGGTCGTCCAACATAAATTTGTTTTTGGAATTTTTCTGATTGAACCTATTTAATTCTGTATAACATACATAAAATTATTTTTGTAACATAAAAAAATTGTCGCAAATAACCTTGTTAAAGTTACTAGGTAACTGGCTTAATTTTCTGTCTTGGGATCCTAATCATTAAAACAATGAAATCAATAAAACATTAAAAATAATTGACATTGCAGCAAAAAAAAAAGGGGAAAGAAATAAAACTATCTTAGATTCCGTTGAAATTGTAATATTATGTTGTCCTGTTATTTATTTGACGAGCTATTATAACATTGGTCTTTAAAAAGTCTATGTTTTAAAAAGGTTTGCAGTTGAATAACACTTACTTGCTTCCAAATTATCTTTCTGTCTCTGCCTCTCTCTCTTTCTGTATCTCTCTCGCTCTCTCTCTCTCTCTATATATATACATACACTGAGGTGACAAAAGTCATGACATACCTCCTAATATCGTCTCGGACCTCCTTTTGCCCGGCGAAGTGCAGAAATTCGACGTGGCATGAACTCAACAAGTCGTTGGAAGTCCCCGGAAGAAATATTGAGCCATGCTGCCTCTATAGAGGTCCATAATTGCGAAAGTGTTGCGGGTGCAGGAGTTTGTGCACGAATTGACTTCTCGATTATGTCCCATAAATGATCTAAGAGAATTAATGTCGGGCGATCTTAGTGGCCAAATCATTCGCTGGAATTGTCCAGAATGTTCTTCAAACCAATCGCGAACAGTTGTGGCCCGGTGACATGGTGCATTGTCATCCACAAAACGTCCATCATTGTTTGGGTACAGGAAGTCCATGAATGGATGCAAGTGGTTTCCAAGCAGCTGAACATAACTCATTCCGGTCAATGATCGGTTCAGTTGGACCAGAGGACCCAGTCCATTCCATGTACAAACAGCCCACACCATTATTGAGCCACATCAGATTGCACAATTCCTTGTTGATAACTTGGGCCCATGGATCCGTGGGGTCTGCGCCACTCTCGAACCCTACCATCAGCTCTTAACAACTGAAATCGGGACTCATCTGACCAAGTCACGGTTTTCCAGTCGTCTAGGGTCCAACCGATATGGTCACGAGCCCAGGAGAGGCGCTGCAGACGATGTCGTGCTGTTAGTAAAGGCACTCGAGTCGGTCTTCTGTTGGCATAGCCCAGTACAGCTCAAGTTCACCGCACTGTCCTAACTGACACGTCCGTCGTACGTCCCAAATTGATTCCTGCAGATATTTCACGCAGTGCTGCTTGTCTGTTATCACTGACCATTCTGTACACACGTCGTTGTCTTCGGTCATTAGGTGCAGGCGGTCGTCCACTGCGTTGTCCATGGTGGGAGGTCATGTCTGAAATTAGGTATTCTCGGCACACTCTTGACACTGTGGATCACGGAATGTTGAATTCCCTAACCATTTCCGAAATGGAATGTCCCATGCGTCTAGCTCCAACAACCATTCAGCGTTCAAAGTCTACTAATTCCTGTCGTGCGGCCATTATCATGTCAGAAACCTTTTCACATGAATCACTTGATTACAAATGAAAGTCCAACCAATGCACTGCCCATTTATACATTTTGTACGTGATACTACTGCCATCTATATATTTGCATATTTCCATCCCATGACTTTTGTCACCTCAGTGGATATATACACACACACATAGGTAACAAATAACTGTTATGTATGCTGATTATATTTCCTCATATATTTCTATATAGGTGCTGGTATCTAGACTAGGCCTACATTGTTGTCTTTGTCAGGTGACACTCTACACAGCCAGATCCATCTGAGCATCCTCCCAAGCTTCTCGCCAATATTTTTATGCTTGGAGTGGCTAAAAACACTTATTTGAAGTTCCTGCGCCAGGGCTACTGACGAGAAATATGGTGTAACAGAACGAAGTCCATTGCATTTACTCAGTACATAAAAAGCCACATGTAATTGCAGTCAATACCACATAATAACACCAAATTGCAATAACTAAGAACAATAAGTGCTTTCAAGGTATGTGCGTCATTACATTCCAGTAGAAAGTTACAAAATTCTTTCGTCGTGGCGATACTCATAATAATCGCAACAATATTCAATAATTCAAAAATAATCAAAGAACATATAACGTTAACCTCTCACACATCCCACCAACCTCACTCACCTCTTCTCCAACCCCATCCCCTCCCAAACATAAAAATTGAGAAAAATCGCAAAAAACTCATTCGGCTGTCGTGTACATTGTGCCATTTCGAATAACGTCACAAAGAAGTTGTCTGATCGCTACAACAGCACAGCACAGACTAATGGCCCATTGTTCCGTGCTGCGGTGCAGTTTACTTCGTCATTGACCTCCAGCGATCCTGAATGACTGTCGAGGGGCGTTAGATAAAATTATAATTTCATTTTAATTAACGAAGTTGACATTTGTATCTTCTTTACCGTTCTACGTACGGGAAATTATCACTATCACGTTATTAGCACCTTGGACTTAAGCACCTTTTGTCTGAACCATTTTCTTCTACCACTGAAATTGGCTGTGTTTTTCAGGTGCCTGCTTTAGGTGCCTCCCACGGTATACCATTTACATATATTATTTTCCCGTTCTTTGGAAAACCCCATGTTCTGGATAAATTACACCACAAGTTATTGTACATTCAAATTCAGTAAACGAACAGTTTAATTGAAAATCTTATTGTCACACAAATGTTAATGAAATGCATTTATTGAAAATATAATCGAAAATACATTTCATAATTGGCAAACAGGTACATGCGTTTAAAATTCTTAACTAATAATAGCTAAAATTATCCCACCGACCCTAATATGAACACTCGGATAAATCGCAATTAGTGTAGTAATAAAAATAAGGCACGCTTAAATGAATAGCAGCCGAACAGCCCTGCAAATGAGCCTCGTAATTAAAATTGTTTATCACATTCAAATACATTAAATTTAAACCCCCTGAGCACGTTTAATCACAATATATTAAATATGGCTTTACTACAAAGCATCCCATTATGCATTGGACTCGGCCGTGAGTAACACGTCGCACATAACCCAAATATAACTGCCCTCAGTAACACCAAAACTCTGAATCAATACGAGACGGCCACACAAAAAAAAAATTAACAAATGCTTCACATTTAAAAGAAACAAAACTGCAGTGAAGCAGCTTAAGTTTAGCCCAACATAATATAGAACAGCTACCGAAACCTGAATTTTGAAAAACTGACTTCACAACAGCACGCCCCAAAGACACAAAGTTACCCTACACCACAATGAATAAAAATAAAACTACATGCACACTACTACTGGCATATGGCCGACACGATCACCCACGACTCACCTAAAATCATATGACGCCCTATTTGGATGAACGAGTTTAACTGATTCAAGCAACAAAGAGTAGTATAAGTAGAAGTAGCGACGGCTAGGTGACGAGCGAGACTGAAGAGATGCTGTCACAACTAAGAAATACACACACTAGAACAACATACCATAGAACAACACAAGATAGAACATTTTAACGGAAACAAGTTTTGTGTTATGTGATTCTAGTGTACGACAGTTCTTAGCTGTGTGTTTCCAGTGAATGATAGTTATTAAGCGTGTGTTTCTATTGTACGACCGTTCTAACATCTCTGTTTCTGCCATATGATCGTTCTAAGTTATGGATTTCGGTTGTACGACGTTTCTAACTTATGTGGTTGTGCAATATGTGGTTCTAAAATGTGTTTTTATATTGTACGATCGTTGTAAAATCTGTAGATTCGTTGTATGATTGTTCTAGATTGTGAATTTCGGTTGTACGACGTTTCTTACGTATATGGTTCTTCAGTATGTGGTTCAAAATTGTGTATTTCTTTTGTACAATTGTTCTAAGATCTGTGGTTCTGTTGTATGATCATTCTAAAGTGTGAAATTCGATTATAAGATAATTCTATCGTATGTGGTTCTGCAATATGTAGATCTTACTTGTGTGTTTCCATTGTAAGATGATTCTAAAATCTGTGGTTGTGTTGTACAATAGTTCTAAAGTATGAATTTCGGTTGTACGATGTTTCTAACATATGTTGTTCTTCAATATGTGGTTCTAAATTTTGTGTTTCTGCCGTATGATAGTTCTAACGTCTGTCTTTGTTTTGTATTACTGTTCTAACACCTGTGTTTCTCTGATGTGACTGTTACATTATCTGTCTTTCTAATGAATATTGGTTCTTAGTTGCGTGTTTCTGTTATATGACTGTTCTAAGATTTAAATTTCTAAATTTTGTGCTCTCGTTTATTTATTCTGTTATCTGGCAGTTCTAGACAGTGTGTTTCTAATTTATGTGATTTCCCCGTTCCTGAATTGTCGACTCATTACCTTATACACGCTGGCCAGAATTGAAAACGCCCATGCGCTGGCAGAGGGGAACCAAGGAGACTGGACAAAGAAGAGAAGCAAAAAAAGAAAGCCGAGCACGCACGCGAGGGCGTTGGAGAACGAAGACGCAGTTGGCGCCAGTAGTAGGGTCTAAAATGCGCTAGCGGCGCAACATTATAATAAATTATTTAATTTTTTATAATTCTATAATCAGTTATCAAGATTCTACAACTTTAGCGATTGTCTCTAAGGGAAAAATATAATTATCTTTGATTTTTAAGACTTTTCATTATCAGAACTATCGAAATTGAATAATTTCCATTTTCATCTCTTAGTTATAAAAAATAAAATTAAACCTATTATTAATCTTAAAAAATAATGGATTGAAAATCTGTAAAAAAATGAATCACGAAAACCAAAGATTGTGTTTGGTTCAAAACGTGTAATAATATAGAATTTTAAGTACTTCATCTCATCATATTTTATAAACCTACCATCAGTCAAATTACAGTGAACACTTGTGGTTTTGAAATAACTAAACATAAGAATTCTTATATTATCCTCATTTCAGATTAATTTATCTGTTTCAAACCTCAAAATATCTGAATTACTGATATTCTGTCATCTAACTTTATATAGAATTTACTCTGGATATTAATTCTCTTAGTTATATTATTTGTTTTTAGAACAACATTACCTCTTCTGAAAGGTTATTATCAATTTATATGTAGTAATGAATCCAAATCATGTTGGATTTTCCGAAAAATATTTACTTTATTTATATCAAAAACTTTGATTTTATTGTTTTTTTATGTTTGGTGATAAATGCATTGTTTAATACCGATTGGAAGTACAGGATTGTTCATCATGAACAATATCATAATGAAAATAATTTCTCAATACAGAATTTGTACTTGTTATATGGAATACTTTATTCAATTATATAAAAAAAATTAATTTCAATAAAATTTATTGGGACATTTGTATTTTAATTAATTAAGGAAATGTAAAATATTAAAATAATGGTGAGATTATGTGTGATCATATTCGAACAGTTATGTTTGGTCCAAATAATGGTGGAAAAACTATTTAAATGAGTAATTTTGTTCCAGAACTGATTTGTTAATTTTTAATAAATTATCTGTTTTTTTTTTCAAATATCGGAATCAACCAAAGCATGTTAGTTTATTAAAAANGTGGAAAAACTATTTAAATGAGTAATTTTGTTCCAGAACTGATTTGTTAATTTTTAATAAATTATCTGTTTTTTTTTCAAATATCGGAATCAACCAAAGCATGTTAGTTTATTAAAAATTTTTAAAACCTATCAAAAATAATAAAATCAATACTAAGTGATTTTTATTCATTTTGATGAAATAATTTTTTTACATAAATGAGAAAAAAAAATGTTTCGCTATATACGATAATGTGATTTATATACCCTAAATACAATTTGTGAATATTTTACTCGAGGAGGACTTAAAAGTATTGATTTATTTTATTCAGCTCTTTTTCATTCGCTAGTTCCAAAACATTTAGTAAGAGATAATGCAACATTATTATGTATATTTAGACAATATTATTTAAAACTGAAAAATATTTTTAATAATTGGGTAATCTCTAATATGTCATGACAAATTAAAAAAAAAATATTTGAGTTTTGGAATAAATATTTTGGATTGAACACTATTGATATGGATTAGAAAAATAATGAAGGAGAATGTAGAAATTAGATTAAATAGTTTATTATCGTTTGATGATACACATATTTTCCAAAAATTTAACCTCGCCTGAAGGCGAGTCTAACATTAAATAAAAATGTTTTTTTTCCTTTTTAATAATCTTTTAGAAAAAATTAGACATGTTTAGTTTTTTATAATGCAAATGTTACAATCCAAAATATTATAATTGTGTTTTCATCACTAAATATAGAGCAAACTAACCCAACTATTTCGTTTGTATCTCCATTGAAAATATGAAATTTTAGAGTTTCATTACATAAAAAATATTTTTATTACTAACAATATTTTGTATTTTAAATATCACTTAATTTCCGGATATCCGATGGCATAGCTCAAAAATGTCTAAATAATAGAAATATAACCTTTAAATAATTCTATAACCATTCCTCTCGAGTCACTGTATTTTTAAAATGAAAAATTTGTGGAAATGTAAAACGTTGTTTTCTTGAAATTGCATGGTTTAGCATTAACCAAAACATTGATATGTCCATTATGGGATTTCAATGCTTGTTTAACCTATATATATTAAACTATTTAATGTATTTAAATGTGCACCCAATTTGGAATCAATGATATTATACATAATAAATATGTATGATGTTTTAAAAATTTTGCTAAATATATTATTTTAAAATATTTTTAATTTCTTAGATATGAAAATTATTTGAAGATAAATTTCCTTTTTTCAGATACCTGTCGTACAAAATAAATTGTAATAAATTTTATTTAGTAATCATTTATACAATAAAAATTTTCATTTAATGATTTCAAACAATTTTATTTATAAATTTTTTTGTGATATCTTTGGTTTTTTCATTAAAATTGTATTCTTTACAAGTAGATTTGAATACAAATGTCGAAAACAAATGTCAATTGGATGTGACAGATTATTAAATAATTTTCTGTTTATGTATAAAATATTAATTACTTAAATTTAGGTTTATTGTTGAACGATATTCGATTTCCTTTGTATGAACTAAAGTTGTTATGATTACTGATGAAATTAACTTTTTATATTAAATTTTACAGGATAATATTTTCTCCCTTGAAAATTTTAGGATATTAAAGAAATATTATGTTAAGTGAGTGAAGAAGGGATTTGGGCGGCTCTTAAAATCGGGGTCTTGAGAGCCTATGAGGGTGAAGTGGGGTGATTATGGAGTAGTTCCGAAATGAGTTGGTGGGGGAAACAGCGGCGGCGTCCGACACGATTCCCACTTGCGAAAATCCGGATTGAACCGACAGGGTATTGAGCCTGATTCACCGTAGTGGGAGGCGAGCAGTCTAACCGCTCAGCTATGGTGGCACCTATTATGTAAAGTTTCTTAAATCGAAGGAAATATGAAACTAAATAAAAATATTATAATCCTTATTTTTAGAATATGCATGTATTCATTACTATATACTACATTTAATACCTACTAGTTTTGCAAAAAATCCTGGATATTGCTCAGTGTAAATAATTTTAGAAACTTAGTAGTGTGTTTTAACACTAAACATAGTTAATAAATAAGAAAATCTTATTTAACTCCAGAAAAATATTAATAGATTATGTAAAATATACGACAAACTATAAATTTGAAAAAGAGAAAACATAATTAGCTTTTTAATATGGAAATATATAACAAATTGAAGAACAAGAAATAAAACTCAAAGAATAATAAATTTAGAGAGAAACATGTAAAAATATAAAACTAAACGTCATTAAATATATAATAATAAATAAAAAACCATATTATTTGTGTTGTTACAACGAATGTACCATATGTTTATAAAGTTGGTGGAACGATGTAAAATAATATTAGTTCACGATAATCAACATTTAACACTGAAAAACATACAGATAATAAAATGTTTATATTTGTTGTGAACTATATGTTAATTTCATAACCTATAGACTTATTTATATCATCTTTAGAGGTCTTACACTGAACAGCCAAGTAAAACCTCACACGCGTGCCTATGCAAATAACAGAGGTATGGAACCAATCAGATTAACGCGATGTGGTCAGCAGCTAGATCGGTTGCTGCTGCTACAATGGCACGTTGTCAAGATTTAAGTGAGTTTGAACGTGGTGCTATAGTCGGCGCACGAGAGATGGAACATAGCATCTCCGAGGTAGCGATAACATTTGGATGTTCTTGTACGGCCATTTCACGAGTGTGCCGTGAATATCGGGAATCCGGTAAAGAATCACATTTTCGACATCGCTGCGGCCGGAAAAAGATCGTGAAAGAACGGGACAAATCACTACTGACGAGAATCATTAAACGTGACAGACGTGCAACCTTTTCTCAAATTGGCGCAGATTGGATTTGTGGACTGCCCTGCAGGATTCATGGTGTGAATTGCTTCCCACATACCTTCAGACATTAGTCGANGGGGGGGTGGCTACACGATATTAGGCAGGTGTAGCAGTTTTTCGACTCTTCAGTGTAAATAATAAAATACATGTTTAGGCCAATACATAATGATAACACAAATAAATCCCAAGGTTAAATTCAAATGTAATCAGTGAAAAAGAACAACAGTAAAACACAAATATAATTCTTCACAAAAAATAAAACGGTTTATACAAACATCATATATGATGTCTCACAAGATAAAAAAGGGCAAATACAGTCGTAAAATAATTTNATGATGTCTCACAAGATAAAAAAGGGCAAATACAGTCGTAAAATAATTTACCAATAAATATTATAAATTTTTACCCTAAGGTTCAGTTAGATAGAATAAGAGAGCTGCTCTTTTTTTTTATATATGTTCCATCNGAGCTGCTCTTTTTTTTTATATAGAATTATATAGAATTAAGGTTAATAGAAAACATGAAATTGGACCAGAATTAAACCTCCCGATGGATCATAAATAAATCTAAATTAATTATTTCATTTTAATTCTTGCAAATGTAAAGACAAGTGGCCGATTTTTTTTTTGTTTTGAAATATGGAATTTTAGGGTTGCAATTCTCTTACCATGAAAATAGCGATAATGAAACAAACTGTAAAGTTTCCCAAATATTTTGAGATTTACATTTTCCAAAATTTTAAAATGGTAAAATATAAAAAAATTATTATAGAACTATTTTTAAATGTAAAAAAACGTTTAAATTTAAGGTGGCAACAAAATGAGGGTCTCAATTAAAATATTAATAAATAGATTAGTTTCAAAATATTTTTTTAATTTTTCATAAAATATTTTTTATATTAAAAGAGGTAATTATGGAACTGAAAACAATTCTCTTGTGTTTAACAATAACAATGTTATAGTTGTTTTTTTATTTGAAATGAAAAAAATTATCTTCTTTCTAAGGACAAAGGTTTGTAATATTTTAGATATGAAAACTCAATAAATTCTTTTCAGAAACATGTGTAAAGTAATTATAAGATACATTTTTAAAAGATTTGTCAGTAATAGTGAAACAGAAGGTTGAAAATATTGGTATAAAACTGTTTTCATCGCAGAATATGTCTTATATGATTTCATTATGACATCAAAATTACCAGCTGCTAAATAATTAAAAATTGTGCCGTGCATGAAGTTCTTCCATCAATAAGATAAAGTGGTGAAAATAAATATAAAAATAAATTATATATATTTAGAAATAGAAAAAGGACCAAATAACATTAATGACCATACAAATGTGTTACGAGGATCTGTAAGAGATGAAATAATTATCATAATGGAAATAAATTACGAAAATGATACACTTGGAAGAGAAAAGGTAATTTTTGAAGAAATGATAAGAATAAAGCCATAAAACAGAATTATTTCCATAAAAACCCAATTAACATTGTTTTTTGGGTAATATTGATAATCATCATGTAATCAGATTACAAAGAAAAAATATTAACAAATAATTGTATACAATTCATAGTAGGCATCCGAATTGCTACGAACTATTGCATTTTAAATACGATCCAATGTCTTTAAATATTTATCAGAATAGGAAAGAGATATTAAGTATAACGTATTATGGGAATTATTTTTGAATAATAATGATAATTTTACAGAAAATTAATTTTAATACAAAATTAATGAACTACATCAAATCAGAAGTGTTTAAATCTTATCGCCAACTTCTAATACTACATATTATTAGTAACAATGATAAAACAAGTACATCATGGGAAATAGATTTATGTTAAATTTGAATTATTTGGCCCCCAATTTGTTATTCCTTGTCCACAATATTTAGAACTCAAAAATTAATGTAAAAATAACATTTAAAATTCTTACTAAATATAGAATTTCTTTTGGAAATCTTACAAAAATTCAGAAAAATTTTAATGGAAAATATTTATGAGCTTAATTTTTCATTATTGTTACACGATGCTTGAAGGGTGTATCTGAGTCCACACCGATATTATTTACAGCACTAAATTATCTATCTCCGCTATTTCTCTTTTTATTTCTCAGTGAGCGGAATATTTAATGTCTATTTTAACTCTCATAAACGTATTTCTTAATGTCTCTGGTTAAAGTCAATAATCTCATACTCATCATTACCATACTTATATCTGTATGTTGCCATCATCAGTAATGTGTTTCACTCACGTCTGTAGTCTAATAGTCCAGCTTGCCAGTCACACAACTAGCTTCGCCGATGCTCGCAGTCGAAGGTTTTCCTCCCGCTGGTCACTTCTCTCTCCGCTCGTTTCGCACGTCTTTCGTTTATCGTCAAAACTCCAGCAACTCAATCTTTCATCAACAGCTCCCCGGCTCAGGGGCCTGTTGCACTATTTATACTGTGTTTGCCTTGACCTGGAAAATTCGACGCACCCTGATTCATGCTGAAAGAATGTAGGGCTGGAAACCACTAGAATATCCCTCAGATAGATGCATAAACTCAGTACAGTCAAGGTGAGCATTGCACACCGCAAAAGGATTATCGTGTCAGATCGTTTTCTTTATAACATAGAGGTAGATTTTTGTTTAGCGCACGCCTATAATTAAAAAAAATCCCTTGTGATTTGCCATCACTATTATGTAACTGCTCTGGAAAAAGCCACGGGCATGTAACACTGCCCCCTCCTCAAGTCAGTTCATCCTGAACAGACACTGCAACATCTGGGTCACCATAGAGTACCATTCGGTTGACGTGGACAACCTTCGGCTTCGCCCTAGAGCCTTGACGACAAATCCGAAAGACCACATCATTGAACGTCTTCAGAATTCTGTAGAGGCCTTCCCAACATTTCTGTTGCTTCGGGAATTACCCATTTTGCCTCTGGGGGTTGTAGAGCTACACCCGTTGTCGTTCTTCAAATGCCTCACCTGACATTTTAGTTTCATACAGTGTATTCATCCTGTCACAAATTATTCTGAGATGCAGTCGAGAAAAATCATGAATGCCAACTAGTATGTTACGAAATTCACTGACATAATCTGGAGCTGCAACTTCCTCTTCCGTCAGTCGGCCAAACAGCAGGTTACTAGAAAGATATAGCTCTCTTCTAAACACAATCCTTGAAGGTGTTACCCTTGTGGACTCCTGAACTACCGAGCAATAAACAAGAAAAAAAATGGCACCTTTGAATACCAATCCTATTAGTTATCTGCCACAAAGATCGACAGGTACTGCTCAAGAGTGTGGTTAAGCCTCTCGACCATTCCATCCAACTGAGGGTGTAAGGACATAGTCCTAATCTTTTTCTTCCCAGAATCTTTGTTACCTCTTGGAGCTTCAAAGTTTCTTCCCTGATCAGAATGGGAATTCTAGTGGCACCCCAAACCTCGAGAATACATGCTCAATAAGTTCTTCACCCACAGTATGTGCTTCATTGTTTGGGAGGGTAATGATCTCAGGCCACTTAGTTAAGTAAACTTGGGCCACCAGTAGATACCGATTACCCCTCTCTGTGACAAGCAAAAAAACCCAGAATATATACTGCCATCCTCTATAATGGGGCTCCAACATTTTTTTTCTGGTGGTAACCTTGTCCACTGGTCCTTGGGCCATTCCTCGCAGTGCAGGTGTCGCACATTCGGCACAACTTGTCAACATCCTCCTGGCAATGAAGACAGTAGAATCTCAGTGTAATCCTGTCGAATGACTTATTAACACAAAAATGCAAAACCGGCTGCTGCAGTATGCATTTCCTTTAAGTCTTTGACAACCGTGAAATCTATGAGGACCAACTGTAACAGTTTATGTTTTTCATCATTACTTTCCCAGTTTCTGTAGTATATTCCATTCTTCAGTACGAGGGAATTCCATTGTGCCCATTATGCTTTGACTGCTGCTCAGACTAGATATCTCTTACAAATTTGGCCGAAAGCCAGCTTCTTTCCACTTTAGTAATGGCTGCAAAGTGTGATCATTCAGCTGATATTTCCATGTACATTTATCAATCCACATAAGTGTCCCATCACAAGATAGAGAACCTTGAATTCTTGTCCTCTGTTCCTTCGATTCACCACTCTTTTCTTACTGGTGTTCGCAATGACGACAATGCAGATGCATTGTCTATGCATCTGCATTGCTGCGAAGGCGTCCAGATCTGTGCTGTATTTCAAAGTAATATTCTAGAAGATGTTGTATTCACCGGGCCATTTGACCATCGGGGTCTTGAAATTTAGTAGCTAGCATAATGAACATGGTCGGTACTTAGAATAAAATATCTGCCATAATGTAGGGGTGGAAGTGAGAAATTACCTTAACCATGGCCAGAAGCTTCGTACATGTAATACAGTAATTTCTCTCAGGCTTATATAATATCTTACTGATGTACACTAGTTATCTTTCCTATCCATCTGGAACCTAAGATAACACAGCTACAATGCCTACATTACTAGCATCAGTGTCCCAAATGAGTACACCGTCACTTTTCGGGAAAACCAGAACTGGTGGAGATATCACCTTTTTTTTATTTTACGAAAAGCATTTTCACACTCAAAGGTCCAATGAAATTGCCTTTTCGCCTCAGTCAGTCCACGTAGTGGCTTAGTGATCTTGGCGAACCCAAGTAAAAATCGATGGTAATAGACACACAATCCCAGAAAACTCTGCACTTAAGTTTTGTCAGTTGGCGATGGTCAAATTCTTATTGCTTTGATCTTCTCGGGGTCTGTT
Organism: Clitarchus hookeri; assembly: GCA_002778355.1. Classification (NCBI taxonomy): domain Eukaryota; kingdom Metazoa; phylum Arthropoda; class Insecta; order Phasmatodea; family Phasmatidae; genus Clitarchus; species Clitarchus hookeri. The sequence continues at coordinate 76,459 of NQII01005704.1, read as the reverse complement.
TCAATCCCGTGGGCAAACACTACATGTTTCAAGAAGTTTATTTTCTTTTGGAACAGGTGACACTTTTTTAGGAACCAGTTTCATGTGACTGTGGCTACTTTCTGGAATACAGAGTCTTAGCATGATAGGAACTTTTCATATGTCCTTCCTGTCACAACAATGTCATCTAGGTAAACCTGACGTATATCTGAGGGCAACATTTTCCCATCAGGCACTCGAAGATAGCAGGGGCATTGCAAAGGCATAACTTTGAACTGCCAGATTCATTTCCCTTGGACAAAAAATGCAGTCTTCTCGTGGTCCTCTGGGGTCACCTCGCACTGGCAATACCCACTCTTTACGTCCAAAGTAGAAAACCATTGCCAACCAGCTAGGTGGTTTAATGTGTCATCTATCCTTGAAAGTGGATAAGAGTCTTGCTTTGTCACATTATTAAGCTGGCGATAATATACACAAAAGCTCAGAGAGCCATCTTTGTTTTAACAAGACTTACGGGGGACGACAATGGTCTAACTGACGGTTCTACCATATCTCGATACTTAATTTCCCTCAGATCTCCCTCAATTGCCTGATGCGAAGCTAGTGGCAGTTATCTTGGTGGCTGCTTTACAGGCCTGCATCTCCTGTAACTGTGTAGTAGCATGACACATCAGTCCTTCCAATGTCATTTCGTCCACACGAGAAGGTATCCCTATTTCTCTGCAATAATTCTGAGACAGCCTTCCCCTGTCACCAGTTAAGATTTTATTTTGTTCTTTCTAGAAAGTCCCCCAGTACTTCTAGTAAATAACATTACATTTGATATACTGTAGAATCTTCTGGAACATCTGGAAGAACCTGTGTGACTTGCTTGCAAACACCTATCACGGCCCCCTCCTCAAGACAAATGGCAGTTTCGGACAAATTAATCATTCTAATGGGAAAACTGTCAGAATTAGAAGAGACCAATGACCTTGCTACAACGACTCTACCTTGCAGGATGCCAATCCACTCTACTGGCTAAGTTAGACCCCAACATCTGATAAACTGTCCTTGATATGTGCCTGGAATGAAAATTCCACTAGAAGTGGGCAGCACAGTGGGTTGACCACATACTACTGGGTAGCTAATTGGGGAGGACGAATCACGTCGTGTTGACACCACCAACCCTGTACTGCCTATACGCAGCACACTTATCAAAGTATCGATACAGCACTCCAGACTTGTAGTACATAAAGAGCTAACATATATTAATCCTCTATTTCTGCTGTGTAAACATAATGTTCTATGCTAGGATCACCAAATTTTAAGATAAATTTTCTCTTTCCTAAAATTGGTTTCGTCTCACCTGTTACTGTAGTCAAATAGCATCGTTCCATGCTGTCGTCAGGCGATCGTTCGGGGTAAGACCTGAGGATGTCTGGTCTTACTATGGTTATGGTCGCCCCAGAGTCGACGACCATCTGGCAAGGAACATCCTTCAGGCTCCCCTCCACCAGTATGGCATCCCAATCCTGTTTCACCGAACGTACATTTAAAAACATTGGGGTCTTCACTCCAGCAGTCACCAACCTTCGCCTCCTAAGATCAGCGTTTTTCAAGTTTTCCGAATTTCCTGTATTCTCACCTGCCTCTCGCTGCCTCTTTTCACGCTCCTGCTGTTGCGGTTGTTGTGGGCACTAAGTAGTCTCTCATGTGCCCCGGCTGTCCAAATGACACACACTCTGGTCGTTTGTTGGGGGGTTGCGAGGCTCTGCTGCACACACCTTGCAAGCAATTTCCCTCATAGTCGTCTGCAAATCCTGCAGTGCCTTCGTTATTTTTCTTCGTCGTCTTCGTTCAGCGTCACTGCCCAAAACGATCGTCGGGGTGCGGCCACATGTTTTGCTGACTTCACCTCCAGTGCTCGGGCCAGGGCTGTCCTGCATGTTGTGGGGAGCAGCCAGTCGTACTGCTTGGCATACTCCTGTGTCGGCGATGGCATCGATAAAGAAGCCAACTGCGATGATGTCGCGCGCCTCCTCGGAGCACTCTTCCAGATATAGTTGAGAGAGCCGCACGATGTCTTGCCATATCTCCTTCAGTTGCTCCCCTGTTCGATGGGTGCGGCTTCGCAGCTGTGCATTTTGGGCATGTCGCAGGTACCTGTCGCTGAATCGTAGCTCTAAGGCCGACACATACTATGTGGGGTACTCCACTCATTGTCGCTCTGGCAGAGATTGTAGTATGCTGAGTGCAGGCCTCTCAGTACAGCAGCAAGGTAGTAAGCTAGTAAGCCCGCTGCATGGCTGACCAAGCACTCAGGGTGACGACTATTTCAAACTGGCATTGGTACTCCAGCCAGAAAGTCTGGCCATCGTAAGGGCGAGTTAATTTGAGACCCCATTCCCAACACGTTGATGCGTGATACCAATTCTGCAGCACTGCTGACTATCCTCCGAGGCTGCTACGTTGGTTACAACTTGAACAGCTTACTCACATTTCTCGGCTGGCGATGTTGTGATAGTAGACTTCCGCTGTTGCAGAAATTCCTGCCATTCCTTCTCCATTGCACATGTTTCTTGTTTCACTTCATTCTCGACACTGTTCATCCTTTCACTGACACTGCCCATTCTCCCACCTATAGTGTCCATCCTGTCGTTTACACTGTTCACTATTTCATTTACACTGTCCATTATCGAATACAATTAATCGCTAATGCCCTCTATATTCCTGTCTATATTTTTATTTACATTGTCTATTTTCTTGTCGACATTTTTATTTACGGTGTCTAGGTTCCTGTCTACATTTTCATTTACAGTTTATATTTTCTTATCTACTATCTCACTTACATTTGTTATCTGGCTATTTACATTCTCGTTCACACTTACTATTACTGAACTAATTGATTAGTTTACACTTCCTTTCACGCTACTAATTTGGACATTTAAAGTCACATTTACACTTTCTTTCACACTGCTAACTTGGTTGTTAATATCTTCTTTCAAGCTATTTACACTTATGCTCACACTAACCATCTGACTACCTAACCCCTCAATAAATGCTTGCAGTGCTTCTAGTTCTGAAGATTTTTCTAGTTAACATTCACTGCGATGGTTGTACAAAACAGTCTGAATTGTGTAGCCTACAACAAATAAAATAAATTAATTTCTTTAAATATCGCTAATTACTTGACTACTGTCTAACATAATTCGCAAATAAATGCCCCCATCCCACTTCTGACACCAGTGTTACAAGATGCCTGGGGAGCGTATCTCAGTTCGTGATGGATGGAGGTCTTAATAAAATTAAAATAACTAAATATGATGTTATATTATTCACATAGGTTTTATTTACAGTATTAATATACCTATTACTCTTTTTATTTCTCACTCATCGCAATATTTAATTTATAATTTAACTCTTATTTATGAACTTATTAATGCTAATTTTTTGGTTAAAGCCAATTAACTCGCACTCGTCATATACACACTTTCTCTCTGTATGTTGCTATCATCTGTAATATCTTTCACCAACTCCTCTAGTCCAACAGTTCAGCCTGCCAGTCGCACTATTCACTGCGCCGATGCTCTCAGTCACAGGTTTTCCTCCCGCTAATCACTTCTCTAACCGCTTGTTTCACTCTACCGTCGTCTATCGTCAAAATTCCAGCCATTCATTCGTTCATCAACAACAGCTCCATGGCCCGGAGGCCCGTCGTTGTATTCATAATCTGCTGGCCTTGACCTGTAAAGTTCGACTCACCCTGATTCATGCTGACACAATCTAGGGCAGTAAACCACTAAAAATTCATCATATAGATGCAGAAACACATTACAACCAAAGTCAGCAGCGCGAACTGCCAAAGGATTATCGTGTCGGCTCGCTTTTCTGTAATAGATAGGCGGTTTTTCGTTTAGCATGTGCCTGTAAATCAAAACTCCCCTTGTGATTCGCCGCCGCTATCATGTTACTGCTCTGTCCTTCACTTACACTCGCTCGCGTGGGAAAAGGCAACGTGCATGTACCATTATGATACCTATTATTTCCAGCATTTCCCTCACCATGAATAAATAATAATGGATGGATTCATTTTCTTTATATAATCCATAAAAATCAATTATTTTGGCAGATTGTTATATTTTTGATTTCTTGGCCAGATTTTGACGTTCTTAGAATGACAATTCGGGTGTTTTTGGTTCAGATCTCGAATGTAGTCTTTTGATATATTTCAGGAAGTATATTTTCATAATAACTGAAATTTTCGATGCTTAATTTGGCCCTAACTATTACGATTGTTTAATCATTTATTTTTACTATTTATATAAAATTCATTTGCTGCATAAATGGGATATAAAATTATCGAAAGTTTCGAGAGACAAGCATTCACTCCAACAGTTCAAACTAGGGAGAATTCAATTGTTCGTCACTACAAAATCGAATTCTATATGTATATTGGCGACGAATTTTCTTTCTTTATATTGCTTATGTTTAAAACCGTTTACTCACTTTTGAAAATAAAATGAAAAATTTTTTTTTTAGGTTGCTTTCTCGAGGGGACACTTTTATCAGTCTGTATTTACATATTTATATGTAGCTACATTGAAACTAGATAGCTAGATTAATATTCTAAACGCGAAGAGGGAACATCGCCCCGACCAAAGAGGAAACATGCCAGAATGTTTGTGCCATCACTGCGAGAAGAAATTTCTAAAGCAGCAATGCTCTATGGCATGTGGTCGACTGTGTTCGGAATATGAAGCGCGCTACTTCCCCATATGACAACACAAATCACTGTTTGGTCAGCGATGTGACAGCTTGGAAAAACATCTCTCAACATGAGAAGTTTTCCCCGTTCACTGTTTGCTACGTTATATCTACCATAATTGCATCGGAGCCGTGTTGGGTTGGTATCTGACACTATAGGTACTGGAGAATCATCGAAGAAGACAACTATAACTATGAATGCCTTGAGCTGTTCGTTTGTTTCTTTAAGACTACGGCGCAACTCCTGCGAAAAGACTTTTTCAAATGCTAATTTAAAACGAAGGCATGAAAATAGCACGTGTAGGGAGTGCCGTCCATATAACATATCAATCTGAGAAGTGCTCTTAACTGTTTGCGTGCATGCACAGTTTTAACAGGCATTTGCAGCAGTGTAAAATTACTGCACTATTCATCGACGCCGAATGACCGGAAAACTGGTAACAATTAGAATTTATTTGCTTTCGATTGCGAACTTGAGAACGATATAAAAAAATTAAATAATTATTGTATTAGCATGAACGTCGTGCTTGTTTTGCAGGAAAGTAGTAGGAAATGGAGCATTCGAACGCAGGTTATTGACAGGGAGGAAAGGAGGAAAACATGGCCGGCTTCCTGCTCTTGCAATCCGCCGAAATTTTTTCCCATTTTTCCCTCGAAATATATCTTTTTCCCTTGAAATGACGCATAATTCCTACGAAATGCAACTTTTTCTCTAAAAAGTCCCTTTTTTCCCTCGAAATTTCCCTAATTTCCCTTAAAAATATAATTTTTTTCAAACAAAGTTTCAATGACTCCACAATGTGTCAAAATGATTCATTTTAGAGCAATGAGGAGCTGAGGAGCTGAGGCACCTTCTCATAGTCGACCCCAACCATACTTCATGCTCTTGCAATCACAGCCTATGTGAACTTATAAGCATAGTTGATCGTAATTCCCGAACCATTTAAGATGTAGGCGCCAAATTCTTAACATAGGCCTCGAATACAAGAAAGAAAATTAACAAACAGTCATTTAAACCATAAGCTAACTTATAAGCATTGTTGACCATAATTCCCGACCCGTTTATTATGTAAGCGCCAAATTAGTAACACAGGCCTGGATGCCAAAAAGGAAAATTAACTAATTGTAATTTAAGCCCTATGCTAACTTTTAAGCATAGTTGGCTGTAATTCCCGAACCATTTAAGATGTAGGTGTCAAAATCATAGCATAGTCATCGATGAAAACAAGGAAAATTAAAATACTGTCATTTAAGCCCTATGGTAACTTATAAGCATAGTTGGCCATAATTCCCGAACCATTTAAGGTGTAGGCATCAAATTCATAACATAGACATCGGTGCCAACAAAGATAATTAATAGTCATTTAAGCCCTATGCGAACTTATAAGCATAGTTGGCCATAATTCCCGAACCTTTAAACAGGTAGTTGTCAAATTCATAACATAGTCATCGATGCCAGAAGCACGCACCATAACAAAAAGCATGATGCCGAACACTGCACTGAAGAGCGCAAGACATCAAGCACACCACCATACACTTCAACGAAGCAGGCATTTTTAATATAATGGATGGTGCCAAACACTTCAACAACGCACTCACCCTTACTTAAAGAATGATGCCGAACATTTCAACAGCACCCTAACATTAAGGGCAATTTCAAACACTGCGGTGACGCATGCACCCTAACAAAGAGCAAAGTCAAACACTGTGACGAAGTGCGAGGCATAAAGGACGCTACTATACACTTAATCGATGTGGACATATTACTATAAAGGATGGCGTCAAACACTTCAACGATGCATGCGTGCTAACAAAGGGCGATGCTGAACACTTCAACAATGTGCGCACCCTAACATAAAGGGTGACACCGAACACTTCAACAGAACCCTAAAATAAAGGGCAACTCCAAACACTGAGATATCGCATGCACTGTGACAAATAGCAACGTCTAACACAGCAACGAAGCGAGTGCGGTATAACATAAAGGGTGCTCCCATACACATCAACGATGCATAAATTTTTATATTAAGAATGGTGCCGAACACTTCAACGACTCATGAATTTTAATATAAAGGATTNCACTTCAACAGAACCCTAAAATAAAGGGCAACTCCAAACACTGAGATATCGCATGCACTGTGACAAATAGCAACGTCGAACACAGCAACGAAGCGAGTGCGGTATAACATAAAGGGTGCTCCCATACACATCAACGATGCATAAATTTTTATATTAAGAATGGTGCCGAACACTTCAACGACTCATGAATTTTAATATAAAGGATGACACCGAACACTTCAACGACGCACGCCCCCTAACATAAAGGCTGTCAACAAACACTTCAATAACACACCAAAATANGACACCGAACACTTCAACGACGCACGCCCCCTAACATAAAGGCTGTCAACAAACACTTCAATAACACACCAAAATAAGGGGCGATGCAAAACTCTGCAGCATCGCATGCACCCTAACAAAGAGCAACATCGAACACCACAGCGATGCATGTGTGACATAATGGGCGCTACTGTAAACTTCAACAGCGCATGCATTTTAATATAAAGGGAGGTGCTGAACACTTCAACGATGCACGCACCCTAACATAAAGAGTGATGCCAAACACTTCAATGGCACCCTAACATAAAGGGCGATACCAAACACTGTGGCTACACATGCATCCTAACAAAAAGCAACATCGAACACTGCGACGAAGTGCGCAAGGCATAAAGGGCGCTACTGTACACGTCAACGTCGCATGCATTTTAATAAAAATGATGGCGCCAAAAACTTCAACGACGCATGCACCCAGACATAAAGGTCAATGCCGAACACTTCAACGATGCATGAACGCACCCTAACATAAAGGGCGACGCCAAAAACTACAGCGACACATGCATGCACCCTTACAAAGAGCAATGTCGAACACTACAAACATAAAGGTTAACGCAGAACACTTCAACAATGTGGACATTTTAAAAAATAAAGGATGGCAACGAACAGTTCAACGACGCACACACCCTTACAAAGAGCAACGTCGAACACTGTGACGAAGCATGCGATGCATAACATAAAGGATGCTGCCGTACACTTCAACAACACATGCATTTTAGTATAAAAGAGCCACACCGAAGATTTCAACGATGCATGCCGCCTAATATAAAGGCCGATTTAAGCCCTACAAGCATAGGTGCACATAAGTTCCGTATCGTATCGTTTAAGATACGTTCGACAACTTCATAACATCACTCCCATCACCACGAAAGGTTTAAATCTTCCCAAATTAGATTAAAATTTAAGTTCTTCCTACGAAATATACATCACACTCTTGCATGCCAAGCCTGGGGAGTTTTCTCAAAGTCTTCTCAAACATATATGGGTTTGTTATCTCAGAGTCTGTCCAACCATACACAATCATAAAGTATTAAAGGCAACGCACACTACTATGAAAACAATGGCATGAACAATCACGTCACTACTGTAACATATCGTTTAAAGAAGCCCAACATGTCTCGAAAGTGTCTCGACACTAACAAAGCTGACATAAAGATCACCACTATTGCATCTGTATGTTTATATCAGTATAGGATAGCATGACCGACTCAGTGGCTATTCAGATTTCGAAGGGTGAACAGAGCTTTTTTTTCTACGATGGGAAATAATCGAGAAAGTTATTTATGTTNTGGCTATTCAGATTTCGAAGGGTGAACAGAGCTTTTTTTTCTACGATGGGAAATAATCGAGAAAGTTATTTATGTTCTTACTGTAAGAAGACTTTTTCTAAAAGTTGCAATGCTAATCGACACGAGACTGGCTGCTAAAAAAATATGATATGTATTATCTTATCATATGAAAAATGCAAATCATATTTTCGAAGACTCGACAATTTAAAAAGGCATAGCGCAACATGCGAAGCTCTTCTTCCTACACAGGTCGATCAGTACGTGCTGAGAATAGATAAAAAATTTTTGAAGGGATGATATCCGCAAAAAAAATCCAGACCATCAACATCATTAAAGACAAAGTACCCTTCTAAGNTGGCTATTCAGATTTCGAAGGGTGAACAGAGCTTTTTTTTCTACGATGGGAAATAATCGAGAAAGTTATTTATGTTGTTACTGTAAGAAGACTTTTTCTAAAAGTTGCAATGCTAATCGACACGAGACTGGCTGCTAAAAAAATATGATATGTATTATCTTATCATATGAAAAATGCAAATCATATTTTCGAAGACTCGACAGCTTAAAAAGGCATAGCGCAACATGCGAAGCTCTTCTTCCTACACAGGTCGATCAGTACGTGCTGAGAATAGAGCAAATTTTTGAAGGGATGATATCCGCAAAAAAAATCCAGACCATCAACATCATTAAAGACAAAGTACCCTTCTAAGANAAATTTTTGAAGGGATGATATCCGCAAAAAAAATCCAGACCATCAACATCATTAAAGACAAAGTACCCTTCTAAGAAAACAATGACTGGAACAGCCACATCCCCTAGACACCCATGACACTACTGTAACAGTACATTTGCTTATGCCTCCAATGCGAAGAGCCATACAAAGCATAAATGCAAGTTGAATCCATATCACACAAGCTATCGATGCCATATATGCCAAGGTATGTTCACTCGGATAGACAGTTTAAACAAACATATGAAAAAGTTTAAATACCTTGTTTCTATACATGCTAAGCGACACAGTGTATTGTTAACATTACAAAATTGTGATGATCAGATGTCTGCTGTACAAAGTATTGGTACGCCTTTATCACCAACTTCCGACTTTCTTGTCAACAATGAACACAATCCATCACCAATGCATAGGAAAAATTGTTGCAAATGCGTAAAATATTTAGTAAAAGTAGCAACACATGTCGAAATGAGAGATGTAAAACAGTGTGTACCGGTGGAGAGACGTTAGCTGAATATATGTTTAAAGAACACATAAAAAAACTCAAATCCCACTGGCGAAATATGAAGATTTGAACATATATATATANATCTATATGTGAAATTGACGGAATCGTCTTAGTTCATATTCGAAATTCGAAAAGTATACATCGTCTCGAGCGAAGATGGAAAATATGTCAGAAAGTCATTTGTGCTGTTTCTGCAAGAAGCTATTTTCTGAGACCCGTAATGCCCACCGACATGAAACTGTTTGTTCTATGAACATGAAGCTATCTAGTTTAACATGTGAACAGTGTAAGTCTAAAGTTGGACGACATGATAACTTAAAAAGCCATCTCGCAATGTGGGAGGGACTCTCTCCTATGCCAGTTAACAAGCATGGCATATTGCACACATCTGAAAAAACATGTGAAGCACAGATACCATCTGCATTGGATACTGGCGCGCTGTCACCCTTGCCAACATCAGACCTGGATATGAGAAGTTCACCCCAGACATCAAGATATTCACGTCACTACTGCTCCAAGATATTTAGTAAAAGTGGCAGTCCTCATCAACATGAGTAACCTGGAAAATGTTTTAAGAAGACGCAATGGGCTTACTATACTACTTTTTGATATAAGTGTGGTCGTGAATTCAAATTTTATGACATACAGGTGTTCCAGACAGCATGCGACTCAAAATACACGACCATTAAGTAAAACTATGCTGTATGTCTTATTACAACAATGCCAAAACATGCACATATAAAGCACCCACACCTACAGCTGTTGTAAACTTACAAAATGAGAATGGGTACATACTGAAAGAATCTGCATTCCGAGGTCTTATGAAGACATATGTTGCATCTTATTCATCAGATATGGTGGGCGATATTTGTACATTTTAAGCATATGAAACAGAATATTGAAGATCAACATACATGTGAAATGGAAAAAGAAGGTACGATAAAATATAATATATGTTTGGACTTTAAATGTACCGAACCAGAACCACATGCGGCCAAACAACATGCGGCCGAAGATGGGAGCAAGCTCCCGTCTTCGGCTTCGGCGATAGCGTTCGCCATCGTCGAAGCTGCCGCAAATTTCTTACAATTTGTTGTTTTTTTTTGGAAATAAATTTTTAAGTTTTCAAATGTACATTTTTTTTTTAACTTTAAAAAAATTTGGAATTATTTTACAGAAAAAAAACAAAATCAGTTTAAATATTAGTACACATGGGAGTATATATATTAGTATATATTTATACATATACTACTGCAATGAAATCAGTACCTAGTTCACCATCTTTGCCTAGTTCACCATTGTCGCCTAGTTCACCTGTGTTGGTTCCATTCTCAGCTGTGTGTGGAAAGAGACAAACCATGCCATTTTTGGAAAAATTTAGGGAAATTTTTAGGAAGAAAGGGCAATTTTGGGGAAAGAACGACTTCTTTCGAGAGAAAAACGGGAAAAAATTATGTTTTTTGGGAATTCGGAAATTCGGGAAATTTTTAAGGAAAAAGGGAAATTTTGAAAGGAAAAAAGGGACATTTTGACATTGTTTTCCTAGCACTGCACACCCAGCGCTAGAGCAGGAAACATCTGTGACTCGCGCGGCATGCTGTGTCATGCTATCAATTATACCCTCTAATGCTAATGGCTTTACAGGTACACTACCATTCTCTGATAATGCACACACACATAGAGGGATGTCTTTGCTGGTACGAAAGTTTTTTACAAACAGCAGTGTGCTGTTTTTACCCATACACACACACACTATCAGCTAAAGCGTACTTGTAATGTACTCCATCATGTAATGTCTTTACAAATATGTATAATTGCAGTAGTATACTGTTTATTGTAGTGCTTTTAATATACTAGCACATTTTAGTTTGGGCTGTGTTTGACTGTTATCCAACAGAAATAAGAACACTGTGAATTTTATGATATAAACATACAGATGCAATAGTGGTGATCTTTATGTCAGCTTTGTTAGTGTCGAGACGCTTTCGAGACATGTTGGGCTTCTTTAAATGATATGTTACAGTAGTGACGTGATTGTTCCTGCCATTGTTTTCATAGTAATGTGCGTTGCCTTTAATACTTTATCATTGTGTATGGTTGGGCAGACTCTGAGATAACCTATGCGTATATGTTTGAGAAGACCTTGAGATATTCAAATGTTGACATCAATGAAGTGTATGGTAGCATCCTATATATATCGCGTCCTTTGTCGCTGTGTTCGATTTTGCTCTTTGTTAGGGTGCATGAGTTGCTGTAGTGTTAGGCTTTGCCCTTTATGTTAGTGTGCTGTTGAAGTGGTTGGCATTCTCCTTTATATTAGGGTGCATGCGTTATTGAAGTGTTCGATGCCATCTATTATATTAAAAATGCCTGCATCGTTAAAATGTGTACAGTGGTGTGTTTTATGTTTTGCGCACTTCGCTGCAGTGTTTGGCATCATGCTTTATGCTAGTTTGCGTGCATCCGGCATCGATGCCTATGTTAGGAATTTGACCATTATCTCTTAAATGGTTCAGGAATTACAGCCAACTATGCCGATAAGTTCGCATAGGGCTTAAATGACTATTTGTTAATTTGCCTTGTTGGCACCGATGTCTATGTTATGAATTTGATGCATACATCTTAAATGGTTCGAAAATTATGGCAACTATGCTTATAATTTAGCATAGGGCTTAAATTGCTATTTCATAATCTTTGTTGGTGTCGAGGCCTATGTAACGAATTTGGCACCTACATCTTAAACAGTTCGGGAATTACAGCTAACTATGCTTATAAGTTCACATACAGATTAAACGACTATTTGTTAATTTTCCTTTTTGGGGTCGATGCCTATGATACAAATTTGGCGCCTTCATATAAAACGGTTCGGGAATTACAGCCAACTGTGCTTATAAGTTAGCATAAGGGTTAAATGACTATTTGTTAATTTTCCTTTTTGGCATCAAGGCCTGTGTTACTAATTTGGCGCCTCTTTTTTAATCGGTTCGGGAATTATGGCCAACTATGCTTTCAAGTTAGAATAGGGCATAAACGACTTTTTGTTAATTTTCCTTGTTGGCATCGAGGCCTATGTTATGTATTTGGCTCGTACATTTTAAACGGTTCGGGAATTACGGCCAACTATGCTTATAAGTTCACATAGACTGTGAATACAAAAGCATGAAGTATGGTAGGGCCAACTATGAGAAGGCTCCTCAGCTCCTCAGCTGAGTTATTTAGCCACATTGTGGAGTCATTGAAACTATTTTCAGAAAATAATATCTGGAGGGAAATTAGAAAAATTTCGAAGGATAAAAGGGATTTTTTTTAGGGAAAAAGTGGCATTTCGTAGGAAATATACGCCATTTCGTGGAATAAAAGAGACATTTCGGTGGAAAAACAGGAAAAAATTTCGGAGGAATGCAAGAGCAGGAGGCCGGCCATGCATTCCTCCCTTCCTCCCTGTCAAGAACCTGCTTTAGAATGCTCCATTTCCTACTACGAACAAACAGTTTCTGTTCTGTGTAGACTGTTACTATCACTTATATTTCCTATATTTACTTTAAGATGGTGGAGGCTACTGTCTGGAAATCACGAGAAGGCTAGTCTCTGGAATGCAAGTGAGGGCGGCGGCAACAAGAGGGTTGCAGGGCCCGCCGCAGCCGCCGTTTCACATCACTGGAGCAAGTTCCTCTGCACGGGGGTGGTACAAGCCCCTGGGAGGGGACCTTTTCCTACCAACTGTATGTCATTTGATCCCAGGGGGTTAGGAGATGCTATCACCCCCCGCCCACTGCACCATGACAAGATAAATTTGCTGAAGGACGAGAGAGCCGCCCGTCGCCGTAACAAGGAATGGTCAGCGAGGTTTCCCCAGCAATCCGTGATATCTTAAACCATCCTCCTAACCCCTGTCTGCGGGGGAGGAGGTGGGTGGCAACAGTAAAGCCATTGCCATAGTTTTGGAAACTAATATATCAGTAGAATTTTCAATGTTGTAGGGTTTGTAATAATAAACTTGGTAGGTGGTTTTCGGACCTCATTCCAGGTTTTTAATTAATAAAAACTGATTGTAATAGCCAAATATCCCGTGAAGTTAAAACGGTGGAGGCCTGGGGAATTGCGGCGCAATGAAACAGAATGTGTGGTGATGCGTTTTATGAGTATCTAAGCTAACATAGGTGCATGATAATATCCACGTGTGAGTTATTTAAAATTAAATATTATGCGCTACATTAAATTCGGTGGTGCGATCAGGTAAAACAAAACTTCTGCGCCGAGAGAGAGACAGAGAAAGAGAGAGAGAAAGAACTAATGCTAGAAACTAGTTTTAAAGTGGCAAGGGGGGTAGCACAGCTCGGGGACTGAGTGAAAAATGCAAAGGAACAACTCTGGGTGAAAACCGCTAAAGTCGCTAAAATTAAGGGAGCCCGCTCCCCTAACAGAAAATATTATTAATGGATAATTGCGGGTCAATATGCTAAGGCCTTATGACCTCTGCACTTATCTGGGATTTTAATGAACTTGGTGAAAGGAATGGACATTGTATATGATTTCATGGGTGATGATCTGATAATGCGGTGCTTGTCCATCAGGGGTCGCCTTCCCACCCTCCGCATACCGACAGCATCCTTCATTATGCCACGGCCGCGAAGCGGGAAGGAGGTTGTAGCCACTCGACCCTCCACCCAGAACCCCAGACGCCATTTCTGGCGTCAGCAGCCAGGTTTTCGGTTTCCAGTCTGGATAATGCAGTATTCGCATCCCCGCTCCTATGCTGCGATCTGCTGCAGGTTCCCCCCTCTTTTACAGGCAGTTAGGGTTGCCTGTAGAGAGCCTGGGTAAGGCTTTCCCCATTAGACTTTTGAGGGGATGGATTCGGACTTACGGGGGTGACCCATGCCAGCGGTCCTTTATGCAGGCTTGCGGAAATTTTACCTCTCGCCAGAGGCCTATAACTGCAGTTAAGATTCGGCAAGAGCGATATGCTACTAGGTTGCATTTCTCCGGGCCTCCCTAGGATGTGGATGGATATCTGGTGCTGTGGAATGTAATCTTAATATAGGTAAACCGGTTGTGAAATGTTCACATTATATATTAGCATTCAGAAGTCTCCTGGCAGTATATGACAGACACAGAGCCAGCAGAATCTTGGCTGGGATATCTTGCTATAAAATGTTTATTATTTATTGTTATGTACATATTCACATTCATCCTTTTTTTGCATATATACATGTACCTTCAAATACTCATATACACATATATGTACATACACACATTAAATCATTAAGTTATATATACTATGGTACACGGAATAATATCAATTATATCGAAATAATATATTAAATTAAATCGAAATAACATAATAAAATCGAAATAATGAAATTGAAATAATATAATAAGATCGAAATAGTATAATGATATCGTGATAATATAATACATCTAAATAATATAATAATTAAACAATACTAAACTGCAGAGACAAAAAAACTGGTAGAGGTTTCTGTATGCAAATAACAGAGGTATGGAACCAATCAGAGTAATATGATGCGGTAGGCAGCACTTATATACGAAAACAAGCGTCTGGCAAAATTGCTAGATCGGTTACTGCTGCTACAATGGCAGGTTATCAACATTTATGTGAGTTTGAGCGTGGTGTGTTAGTCGCCGCACGAGAGATGGGACATATAATCTCCAAGGTAGCGATAAAATTTGGATTTACGCGTACGACCATTTCACGAGTGTACCGTGAATGTCGGGATTCCGGTAAAACATCAAATCTTCGACATCGCTGCGGCCGGAAAAAGATCGTGAATGAACGGGACAAACGACGACTGACGAGAAACAATAAACATGACAGACGTGCAACCCTTTCTTAAATTGGCGCAGATTTCAATGCTAGGGCATGAACAAGTGCCAGCATGTGATATATTCAACGAACCATCATTAACATGTGCTTTCAGAGCCGAAGGCCCACTTGTGTACCGTCGTTGACTGCACGACACAAAGCTTTACGCCTCGTCTGGGCCCACCAACACCGCCATTGGACTGTTGATGACTGGAAACACGTTGCGTGGTCTGACGAGTCTCGTTTCCAATTGTATCGGGTGGATGGACGTGTATGGGTATGGAGACATCCTCATGAATCCATGAACCCTACGTGTCAACAGGGGAATGTTCAAGCTGGTGGAGACTCTGTCATGGTATGGTGTGTGTGCAGTTGGCGAGAAATGGGACTCCTGATACATCTAGATACGACTCTTTGACAGGTAACATATACGTTAGCATCCTGTCCGATCACCTGCACCCATTCATGTCCATTGTGCATTCCAACGGACGTGGACAATTCCAGCAGGACAATGCGACACCCCACACGTCGAGTGTTAATACCGAGTGGCTCCAGGAACACGCTTCTGACTTTAGACACTTCCATTGGCCACCTAAATCACCAGATATGAACATTATTGAGCATACCTGGGATGCCTTGCAACGTGCTNCATTGGCCACCTAAATCACCAGATATGAACATTATTGAGCATACCTGGGATGCCTTGCAACGTGCTGTTCAGAAGATATCTCCACCGCCTCGCACTCCTATGAATTTGTGGACTGCCTTGTAGGATTCATGGTTTCAATTGTCTCCTGCATACCTTCAGACATTAGTCGAGTTTATACCACGTCGTCTTTCCGCAATTCTGCGTGCTCGTAGGGGCCCTACACGATATTAGGCAGGTATACGAGTTTTTTTGGCTCTTCATGGTATATATATATATATTCTATAGACGACTTTGGCTATGTCGCAACTATTTTCAAATAACATTTTAAACTATATACATGGTTTAGTGAAGGTCTTGTCAGTTTGTTGGAGGGAGGATGTGGGCTTTCGTTCATTTCCGCCTCCACACCAGTCTTTCGTCGTAGTTTGCCAGCTTACGAACCTTTTTTTTTTCTACATTCGGGATATTCTTATACAGCTCTATGGCCAGCTTGTGCATGTGATGTTCTATTTTCTCCACTTTCAGCTCTTTGTGGAGCTGGTCATTTCGTGTGTACCTGGGTGCATCTGTAATCATGCGAAGGACTCTGTTCTGGAAGCGCTGTAGTTTCTGGAGGTGACAGCGAGCTGCTTTTCCCCAGACTGGTGCGGCATAGGTGAGGATGGGGCGAATGAGTATTTGATAAATGATTACACCTATACATGTGCGGTGTGAACTATGGCGATTGATGAGTGGAAACAGCTGCCTTATCGAAGAGTTGGCATTGGCGAGATGAGTATGAATGTGATGCCTCCAGATCAGCCTCCTATCCATGATTACAGCCAGGTACTTTACCTTGTTTTTTTAATTCGATTTCCTGGCCACAGAACTGTAGTTTTGTGAGCGGGTTCTTGCATTGGGTGCTAAATGTAATGGTTTCTGTCTTGACTGTGTTAGCCTTGATGCGCCATTTCGCCAGCCAGGGCTCTATGTCGTCCAGGCAGCCTGCACGTGGCTTATGGCCCAGTCTCTGCTCATCGACGATGCGAAGATTGTAGTGTCATTGGCATAATAGCCGACGTGAGACTATCTTGCTCGTAGCATGTCGTTGATGTAAAGATTGAACAGGACCGGACCTAGTATGCTGCCCTGAGGAACTCCTGCTTTTACCTGGCAGACCATGGAGGTTTCGCCGTCGAGACTGACATGAAATGTGTGAGTTGAAAGGTAGGATGATATGAAGCGAATGAGGTAGGGGGGAAAGTCATACTCGTGGAGCTTGTACAGCAGACCAGGGTGATATACTCTGTCGAATGCCTTTTCTATGTCTAGAAGGGTGACGACAGTGTGATGTTAATATTCAATGGACTTCGTGGCTTCCAGAGTGAACCGGGTGAGCTGGTCTGTGTGAAACAGTTTTGTTTAAATTATTTTATTCTTGTCCCTGACCGATCAGATAATTTCCCCTCGGTGCAGGGTATTTTGGGTACTGTATAGATGAGAATTATTTAATTTTAGTGTGACATTTCAGGTCTTTTAGGGTAGTTACTGGATTCAGGTTCGTAATAGAGGTGGCTACTCGCTCTCTTAAAAAAAAAGTGAATTTTTACAGTTTTTTACTCAATATTTTATAAAAAAAANAATAGAGGTGGCTACTCGCTCTCTTAAAAAAAAAGTGAATTTTTACAGTTTTTTACTCAATATTTTATAAAAAAAATATATTAAATCAAAATTGCCTTTTTTGTAACAAAAATTAACTAATTTCGTGTAATTTTTTTCATTGCAAAATATGAAAAAATTTAAATGTGAAAAGGAAAGTGGTACAAAGTTAAATATTATTTGCCCCAAAATTTTTTTAATTCTCATGAAAAAAGTGAGCTAGCTTTAAACTATTTTTAACTAAAATCTAATGTAGAAAAAAATGTAATTAAAAAAATGTATGTGTAATAAATCACGACCACAATGGAGAACAAAAATTTCAATTGATAAGAATACAGAAATGACTAGTAGCTACTAAATGTAAAGAGACTAACAATAGACGAGAACAGTAAATAATTACATAAATGTAGATAAAGTTGTAAAAAATGNTACTAAATGTAAAGAGACTAACAATAGACGAGAACAGTAAATAATTACATAAATGTAGATAAAGTTGTAAAAAATGTTTTTATAAGCAAATGCATGTGTTATCAAAACAATAAAAAATATACACAATAATGAATTAGATTCTATCAACGAAGCTGGGAAAAAATTAAAAATATAAAGAAATCAAATAATTGAATAAATAATAATAATAATTCCGCGGGAAAATTAAAAGACATTAAAACAACAATATAATGAATAAAATATAATATATTTTTAGTAATCAAAATTATTTTATATAATGAGCCCATCTTCATCTTGAATCTTTCCAACAGTCTTCCACAATTTTCTCTTCAGTGCCTTTCTATTTTTTTTATATAGATAGGCCATCATGGACACTTGCATACGTGTATACTAGTAGTTAATTTTTTGGACTATATGTACTGAAGTTGTGTAAGGGGGAAGAGTATTAGATAGGTTAGGGTATTTTGTGAAAAACGTTATATCTCTCACTTAAGATTCAAATTCCGTTCTGAAAATATTTTTGAAATTATAAATCCATCAAGTAATTCCCAATTAAATAATTAAAATAAAAGGTCTTCCCATATCTTTGATGTTATAACATTTTTATCAACAAATATACTAATATTGAAGAAAACTACATATTCTCGAACAAAACATTTGCGAGAATTGATGTTACAATCAATATAAAGATAATACAATTTTTCTGTTACATAATCCATTGAAATATTTACATTTTTAATATAAATGAAAATTTTCAGCCGATGCCTTAATTTCTGCGAGAATTAAAATATTTATAAAATTTTATTAAATTAATTTGTGTTTTTAAATGTTCTAATTTAAATGTATATCTCTTCTACGATCATAAACCCGGAAATCGAGGTGCTAATTATATAGTGCCTGAAAATTTTTCATCTGGTAGTCTTATTCTGCCAAAAATTACAATTACATTTTTTAAATATTTTAGACACATTATTTTGCGAGTTTTCAATTATATTTAATAATATTTGGCATGCAAAGGTATCGCAACTCAATACGGGAGATTAATTCATTGTCCAATATTGGGGTTTTAAATGGAGCCATTTGGAAGTACAAATTCTTTGTAATATATATTTCCTGATTTTTTAAATTCGAAATTTTCCTTAATGGGATTGCTAATAGCTACCATCTTATAAAATTAAAATATCTTTTATTATTATTAAAATAATTTCAATTTCATTACCATCAAAATCAATTCAATTATTATTTACATCTATTTTTCTAAAACAATATGATTAAGCATTTGATTATTAATTTTATAAAATAATGGATATGCTGGCTCTCATAGAATATAATCACGAATATCAGATATTTTTGGCTCAAAACTAGCTATGATATTAGTTTCAAAATTATTTAATTCATCATATTTTATAAACATATAAGCTAAATAAAAATGAATATTGATATTTTTAAATAAGTTGGAATTAGGTGTCTTGCTACCAATTTCATTTTTAATAATTTTTTTTCAAAACCTAAAATATTTGATAATCCATCAACTAATTTCATATCATATTTACTATAAAAATGTATTCTGTTTGTTATATTGTTTATTTCGGAAAGAATATTATTGGTGTTAAAGGGTTCATAAAAATGTATAATTATTTTTTCTTATTATTGTATTTCTTTCTAGGAGCGGGGTTGAGATGATTCAAATCACCTGATCTTAATCAGTGTTTTAAATAGCGATTAAAATCAAGTGATTTAAAAAAAATCGTTGATTTAAATGAATACCTTTTTTAATTAAACAAATTCGACCAAAAAGTGTCAAGGGACCACCCCGACTTAACTACGGCGCACACATACGTGCAATGCTATGTTTATCTACAGAGTTCGGGTATTCCCCGAAATGTAAACTCATGACTTAATGTCTTTTCGCCCGGCTATTCGTGATTGATTAGTGAAACCGTGAATACAACAAAATGACTGGAAGAAAAAGAGATGCCGTGTGCGTTTATTTTGATGAAAAAAAGTCTGCGGAAAGTTTAACACAGCGGTGTGTAAAAGTTGTAATAAGGAGTTAATGGGTTTAGTAGCGAGAATGAAAAAAAAATTTAGAAATACGTGTGGCAGGAAAGGATCGCAATCAGAACATCTACTCAGACGACGTCGGTGGCAGTGCCGCCACGAGCGCGGGTAACTTACTATGTTTTTTATTAATAGTACTATGATTTTTGTTTGTCATACATTTTTATAAAATATGTAGTTATGTGGTGTGATTTATTTTATATCTTACAATATCCGGCAGGATATCACGCCGCTTTCTTTGACTGTAACGGATACCGCACGTTCGTAAGATCAGGCCTTGTTGTTGGTAGAAAACGTACCAGGACATTTATTTACAAGACATATTATTATAGGGATGTTTGTTTTTATTTTTGTTTTAGGAGTAAACGAAAATGCTTGTGCCTCGGTGTCTTCTGCATCTGCTAGTTTCTTACCTAAAACAAATCAGAGCGCTGGTTTAGTCCAAAAAAAACTAAATGTCTACGCTGTAAAAACAGATGCCACGCAGAAACATCTTTTGGATTTGCAAGTAGCGAAGTATTTTTATGCAACTAATGCCTCATTCCTGCACGCGGAGAACGAAGAGTTCAAGAAATTGATAAGTATGTTACGGCCAGGTTACGTTCCACCAAATCGATTTGATATTGGTGGCAAAATGATAGATGAAATTTTCAAGGACGAACAAAACAAAAGTAGATCAGATTTAGAGAATAAAACTGTAGCCTTANAATGATAGATGAAATTTTCAAGGACGAACAAAACAAAAGTAGATCAGATTTAGAGAATAAAACTGTAGCCTTATCAATTTATGGGTGGTCTAACATACGAAACGACCCTATCATTTGCACGTGTGTCTCAACGAATGATGGTAAAACTGTCGTGGTTGATACCATTGATACGGCATATCACTTTCACACTGCCGACTGCTAAAAAACTGTGGCAAATGAAAGTATACAAAAAGCAGAAAAACTTTTTAACTGTAAAGTTGAAGTGTTTTATCCGAAAATGCAGGTAAAATGGCAAAAATGCGCAAGCAGCTTCAAACAAACACTGCTGACGATAATGGCGCGGAAGTTAATGTACCTACAGTTATATACGGATGTTCTGCGCATATTCTTAACCTATTTTCTAAAGATTTAGAAATTCCAGATGCTACAACACATGTTCTGAAAGTTATCAAGTACTTCAGAAACAATAATTTCGCGCATGCTAAATATTCACTCACAAGACTAATAGTTTAGTAATGCCACACGAAGTAAGATGGAACACAATGTGGGATTCACTAAAGAGCTATGTTAAAAACTGGCTCTGACATTAGAAACCTCATACAAAATATGAGTATTAAAATAAATGCAGAAGGTCTAATTGCACTACTAGAGCCAATAGCCAAAGCTCTGGACAAGATTCAGAGCTATAAGTGTACCATTTCAGATAGCGTACTTATCTGGAAGGAATTAATTGACCAACTAGATGAGTAACTACATATGATTCAAATGAAGAATGTCATGAAACGTTATCGCCAAGCGATGACACCGGCTCACTATCTTGCTTACAATGGTGAATCCAAAACTGCCCAAGAAAAGTTGTCAAGCAACGAAAGTGATGCAGCCTTACAATTTTTGCGAGAAAGCTATGGAGGGACAGGAACCAGTTTTATGAATAGCATTATTCGTTTGAATGCAAAAGTTGAGCCTTTCACTGGAGTATTAGTTGATGAACAAGTCATACAGAAAACCGCCTCTGCTGATTGGTGGTTAGCAATCCACAAGATAAAAAAATGTATAACTGAAGCAGAATTACAGATGATAAAGCAACTGCTAAGTGGTGTTGCATCTTCCGCTGGGATGGAAAGAATATTTTCAACGTTTTGTTTGGTACAAACCAAAATAAGAAAAACGTTAGGCACCGAGAAGGCAGCCAAATTTGTTTTCCTTTTAAGGAACCTGAATGGGAAAAAATAATGATATAACCAGCCAAACGGATTTAGTCAATTTGAAGTCGTTGATTTTCTTAATTTCATTATTGTATTTTTTTTGTTTGAATGTAATTAATATTGATAGTTTTAGAAGAACTGCAATGTTGATAATTCTTTATTTTATAAATTAAAATAAAATTAAAGTAAACAAAGAGATTTTTTTAAAATAATAACTAACTTCCAAATGAAAAAAAGATGGGAATATGTAAATAAATAAAAAAAAATTGATTTAAATCAAATAAATCCGATTTAAATAAAATAAATCCGATTATTTTGATTTTATTCAAAATCATGATTTTTATCAACCCTGTCTAGGAGTAATATTTTTTTTATTTGTATCAATAACTGTAATTATATTATTATTAATATTTGGTGTTAAATTTTTTGTATGAAATTTATTAAAGCATTATAATATTCAAAATTAAAAATTAAATAATAATGCTTTTTATTTAATAAATAATTATTACTTATTAATTTGAAAATTAATTCGTTTGTAGAATAGTTATTTATTTATTAAATCGAAAGAAGTTTGATGCGGGAATTTGTGTTTTAATAAATTAAGAGGAATCTAAAATTATAAGAGTGGTGATTTATTACCTCATAATATTTGAGCAATAATTGCTGACCCTAGTAATTGTGGTAAAAAAAAATTATTGATTCATTTTATATATAAAATTGATGGTTGAATTTTAATAGATTATATGTTGGTTAATGTAATTAAAATCAAGAAAAATAGCTTCCATTAATTTTTAATAACCTCTATGAGATAATTCCTTCAGATGAATGCGAACGTAATTTTGTGGTTACATACGACGATGTAATTTTGGATAATCATGTTTAATTCGAGAATATTTGACTGGAAGAAGACATAAAGATATTGACTGTTTTTATGTAGCTCAAAATTATAGTTACATTCCTAAACAATAAGAATGAGAAAATGCAAATGTTTTATGCATTTTTCATTAACAGGAAACTAATTTAAATCATATTTATAATAGTTATTTTGTCGCTACTAGGCCACCTGAGTTTTACAGAGTGGTGGCTAGTAGTTTATATAGTTAAATTATTTGGTGCAGATTTAGGGCACCTGTGCTTGTTGCGTTAGGGGTAAAAAAAAAACTCGTATTCTCCGTTATTTAACACACCAGTATTTTATTGGTCTGAAGGTCACACTAGGTATTTACACACACTGGCGACACTGAGCCCCCCTAATAGTCGTAAGCCTGAAGGGCTGGTGGGCTGAATACTTGGGTCAGGGAAGGTTGTTGAAGGGAGACATTTCTCTACTTATCTGTGACTGCTGCTTTTGGTGAGTTGTCTTCGTTGGTAGTGAGGCCTGGTGAGTTGTGTGGCCCTATTTGTCAGGCCCTCGGACTGCCTCCCGTTGGCGTGCTGTACTAAGTTATCTTCTTACTACGGCTTTGACTGACTCTCTCGGAACTCTGGGATTGGTTTCACAGGACTTGTACTTTCTCTGCTACCTTGGCTGGTGTTCCTTGTTGGAGGGCGCGTCTCCTTGTCCTGCGTCCTGCTCGTGTTTCTGACTTCCCCACCTCGGAAACTGCCACTACGTTTTCGGAAATGAACTCATAAGTTCTCGGCACTTTTACTGGGTTTGTCTCGGGAATTTACACATGAAGTTTCGGCTGTTCCTGGGTTCTCTCCATGATGAAGTCACTATTGACTGACTGACTGACTGACTGCTTGTCTCGTCGTCATACGGCGCACGACTACATTTTCTCGGGTACTAGCACCTCTCGGAATGGGGCTGCCACTCGTTTCCGGGAATTTACACATATTCTCAGCACTGTTCTCGTCACACGACTGATTACTCCCGTGTCTGATTCGCCTTGCGTTTCGGCTGCATCTATCTCGTCTCGTGGCTGTACCGCCGAACAACACCCGTCTCAGCTGGCGATAATTGCTCCCGATCAACTGACTGCGAACAACTGATTGTACATTACTGCCTGGGCCGGGCCCGAACTCCGGCCCGGTGATACGACTACTTCTCGCCTAACTGCCTTCTCTGTCTCGCATCGCGGCTGCCGAACAACTCCTCGTCAACAACTGATTACCACTGAGCCCGAAACTTTACTGCGCCTCAATTTAACCCGTCTCCCACTATATTCAAGTTGGCTGTCAGCAGTTTCTCGAGAGAGAAATCGGGATATCCGCTGTGTACCTCGCACATTTTTTGTGTAGGATTTCGTGTCTCGTCAGTGGTTCGCGCTTTCCAACTATGGAGGAGGGGGGTGTGGCTGTCGTCTTCCGGGGATTTCTGTGATCTGTGTCGCCACTAATTCTCGGTAGGGATTCCCTTGATTCCTTTGTAGATGGCTTATATCAGCTAATTCTAGGGACTCACCCTGTTTCTATCAACTTCTGTTTTTCCCAGCATATCTGTCGGGACTCTCCCGGGGATTATCCTTTTAGGGTGTGAATACAGCGCAATTCCTACCCTATGTTCTCGTCACACATAACTTTATTTGGTGGAGATATGATACATTTAAAGAAATTGGTTCTGTATGTTGGATTTCGGTTTATTGCTATAAATATCAATATAAATATCAATGATGTTTTTATAGAATTCAAATTAAATATTTTATAATGGTTTGAACTTTGAGCAATAGACATCGAATGTTAAATGAAGAGTCATTAGATTATTTATTTAATATCTTGGTAAATTCAGTTACGTAGGAGCATCCATCACTGAATTGTTAACACCAATACATTCCCTTTTAACCCCACTTGGAAGGCGGGGTTTATATTTTCTGATAGCGGCAAAACATGGCTAATGATATTTTCAAATTATTTCAGTTTTTAAATTTTATTTTAAATGTTTTTGTTATATACTTGAATTATTTAATATTAATATTATCAAGTTAAAAATAGTTTCTTCATCGAAAGAAAATTAAAACATTTTATGTTAAGAAATATTTATTAACATATGGGTTTATAAATATTGAGGAGAAAAATTTAAATTGTAATGTATTGTTGCCTGTATCGAAAATTTATAAAAACAACATTTATCGATGCTTTAAAATGTATCAAGACCGATGTAATTTACACATAATGTATTCATTTGACACATAATGGTTGAAATTAATAAATAAAGCAAGATGTGGTATTAAATATGTTCTATCCTATATATATTCATATACAACAAAATTTAATAGAATTAACATTAGATAGCATTATTCATTAAGGATTAATATGATTATTAAATTTAACAAATAAAACTTTCAAATTTTGGGAAAAGCATATAAAATAAAAATTTATTCATAAGATTAATAATCCAGAAATAATTTTATAATTTAAAAAAGGTATTCATAGATTTCAAAAAAGACTTCATGTAATTTAAAGTGGAATATTAGGTCATGCTTATTTTTCAACACAACTAAATAAACAAATTGAAATTCACATAAATAAAAGTGAACCATTCTACATTAAAGGTGATTAAGTAACATATGATAAAATTAGTTTGTTACTAGTTGAGGTTCATGAAATTGGCCATTCTTAATGTTTGCAACATATATAGATGCATGATTCAAATTCTAATATGTAGCCAATACACAATAATAATAATATTTTAAGCAAAGTCAAATAGATTTTGAAAATATACAAAGCATATCTGGGAAACTATTATCAAATAATTTTCCAGGGTTTATGAGTGCAAATGCTGAAATCTAATATTCGCAAGATTTATGTGCCAACGAAAATATAAACATTTTTCTTATTATTGATAATAGATTTGATACATTTTTATTATATATGTTTGTATAAAATTTTTGAAAGATGATAAAATTGAAAATAAGATATTTTGGTTATCAGAATTGTTAAGATGTATGCAAAAAATTTTGACAATAATTTTCATATTTATCAAAAACCATCGGGAGAAATAGTAACGATAAAATATTTTATAATATAGATGACTAACTATAAAAGTTTCAATCTTATTTAACGTCATCCAATGGCATTATCTTCTATTGAAATAAATCATAATGAAAATAAATATGCTCTTCTTAATTCTTATAATGATAAAATTTTATATTTTTTAAAAATTATATAACATTATTTTAGATAAATGTATTGTTCGTAGAAAACAACAAGGATTAACAAATGATGATTTTTCATATTTGCCAAACAATTTAAATTTTGGATTTAGATACACAAATTATTTATACATTTTTTTAAATTATATGTTTTATGAATGTAATCAATGTACTAATATATTAATAAGAGCTGGAAAAATAATAATTTAGAATATATTCTAATAAAACACGTTTTTACTCTAGCTTTTGAATATGAATACATTCAACACGAAATTAAAAAAATTACACAAATTAATTTATTTAAAAAAACTTAGATTTGGTTACCTATAAGAAATAAAAAAAATTTGTTATTTCTTTTTATATTAAGGTAGCTTATGAGAACAAAAGATATAGTTATTCATTATTGAATTTATGTAAATGAATATAATGGTAAATAAAAAATAAATTCAAACACAAAAAAAATAACAATTAGCAATATAATTTAAAATAAAGTAATTATAGAAGCCAAAGAAAAAGAACAATTAGTTGTAGAATTTGAAAATATTTAAAAAATATAAGACAAACGATTACAACCAGAAAAATATACGGCTTAAAAATTATAATATATAATTAAAAAAATTAAAAAATTAAAATTTTTTATTTTTATTGCCACAACTAAACAATATTTTAAACAAAATAATTTTTAAGTTGGTGGTACTCAACATGCTAACGTTATAGAAAACAAACGTAATTTATCGCTAGAAGAATTTCGGAAATTTATAATTTGGAAAATAAAGATAACATATAAACGTTAATTATTGTAGAAAAAAATAAAATATGTTATCAAATATATCAGAATAGAATTCTGTATATCAATACACACAAATCCGAAAACATTAAATCCAAATGTTAACATCAAGTATAATAAATCATAAAAAATATTATTTATTAATCTTATTATATCTACATAGCACCATAAATTATGTGTGTAATTTATCTTTTATACCAATCAAAGATATTAAATAAAAATGCTTTGGAATTGTCAGGTAATTATCTACACATTTTTTTACATTATTATCATCTAGATGTTATAGTGTTAAATAAAATATGAAAGCTGCTCGTTTCGTGTTAATATTTTCAATTTGTTTATTATTTTTTAAAAACAAAATTGTTTATATAATAAAATTCACGAAATCCATGAAGAAAGGGACATAGAAAATTTTTTATTACTAAAGATATTTTATGCTTTATTCATTATATAATTATTTCAGGTTGTTTTAGTGAACAACCTGGATAATTAATAGATATTTCGGTGCCCTGCTTCCTAGGCTCTGAAAGTATAAGGAAAATTTAATTAATTATGTTATCGATTCTTAAAAATAATAATATTTTAGAATATATTGAAATGTTATGCAGCTACTCTATTTTTATTAATACAACTGTTATGTGAATTATCAAAGCCTAGTAATTTAACATAATATTTATTACATTTTGTAATTAACACTTTTTCCACTAAATATTGATAATGTTAGTTTGTTTTAAAAATTTATTATTCATAAAAATAACCTTGTGGTTCATCATTATTCATATAATTTAATATATAAGTTGGTACTCCATAATTTAATACACTATGTATTTAAATAAAATTAGCTGTATTTCCTTTTTAAAAATTTTTTTTGGTTATACTAATTTTTGCTTTATCAAAATATTATTTTTGGGTTCATGTATGGGCTTCCCTCACCCATGAGGGTTCATTATTTTCAGCTGATAAATTTTTACCGACTGGATTTTCAGGGTCTGGCTAACGAGACCCTTGATTGTTTAATAATTTTTCATTTATTTTCAGCCATTAAATTTTTACCCTCTGAACTTTCAAGCGGCACTCTCATACCACCAGGATATTTTTTTATATTTTTTCAGTTTATTCGGCTCTGATCTTGCATAGGGCTGGAATTTTTAAAATATTTCTTTAGCGTTATTAAAACATATTGGCTTAATTTTAGTAGTTACATGCTGTGTATTTTTTTATTCCTTTAGTTAAGTCGCATAAAATATTAACCCATTTGTTACCACAAAGCAAAATTTTTACACATTTCATTTTTTAATGTTTTACTTAATCTTTCAACGACTCAAGCTTTATGTTCTAAAAAAAATGGAATAATGATTTATATAATACTAGCTAACCCTGTCACATTTTGCTGTGGCATATAATATTTTGGTTCTTTTCATTTCTGTGAAATTAATTGAAAGAAGTATATGTATTTTCAAAATCTTTATTATTGAAGTACTTGTTTATATAATATGTTTTTAGTTTTACCATCTTCCTCGCGTATGAATAAGTTGTGTGGTTTACTTACTCTAGAATATAACACATACAATTGCCATGCGAAAAACATTGTGTTTCTAAATCTATTCCGCACATTTGCAATGACTGCCCTTGAGCTTTATTAATTGTCCTTGCAAATGCCAATCTGACTGGAAACTGTGTTCTTTTAAAGAGAAAGGGATTTTCTGATGGAATAAATGGAATTCTGGGAAGGAACACATGTTTTCCTTTGAAAGCACCTTCCAGATCGTAGCTTCATGTCTAGATTATAAATCTTTATTATCTATGTAAGCAATATCGTGATTCATACAAGCTGTATCAAGTTCATTAATAACTTTATCGTCTCATTCCAATATTTAATATAATTTTGTAAAAGGACCACAATAATTATAACCAGGAAAATGCATTTCTGGTGAATTTACCTTCTTTAATACCCAATTTATTATTTCCTTTCCATGATATTCAGAATTCCAAATATAATAATTAATAACGTACATAACACGAATTAGATACGGAATTTATTTAACAATATTAGCAACAACATAATCGAAAAAATTAATATTTATTGTATTCGTAATACTAACCCTTTCACTATGATAATTTTATAGTTTTTTTTTAAAAATGAATAACTAATAATCGAGCAATTATTTATTACATCATTTATCCTTATAATTAATTATGTAATATCATTATATTATTTTATTTGATATCCAGATTATGGCGTTCTTGGTGAATATAAAATTTCGGGTGTGTTTGGTTGTGAGCGAGATGGTCTTTTTGTATATTTTTCTTTAATTCGTTTAATAACATTATTGTATATGCAAACTTTATTAGAATTCATTTTTTTCATTGAATCATAGTTTTAATATATCAAATTTTTTGATAAAGCTGTTTTTGTATAATTATTATTGTCCCAATTAGTATATTTATATTCAATGTCCTTGTGTTAGAAAGTCCTTTTGTAAAAGCATACTCGTTTTTTTTTAAGAAATAATGTAATATTATTTATCTTTACTTGTGTATTACCCATAAATAAAGGTTGGCAATCTTCTCTCTATCCATATTTTCTATTAATAACATTAATATTTTGAGAAATATCTTTACCGAGATTAATTGTTAATGGATCAATCCCAGATATAGATGAAACATTTTAATAGTGTATATCATCAATAAATAAAATTATTTGGAATCAAATTTTTTTCTGGTGTTGGTGGATAGTATAATTTTTTAACAGCAACAGAAACTTAATTAGCAATGAAATGGTTATTTACTTCAGGTACTTCTTCGACTTTTTTTTTACCAATATTTAATAATTCATAGCTTAAATGCAATTCATTATTTTTATTGTTATCATATTCCTCTTCGTGTGTATTTAAAATTTTAAAATTCTTCAACTATTACTTTAATACACGATATTTGTTTTTCTGGATCTTTCCTTTTTTTATGTATTTGTATATAAAGTTTTTTTACTATCTAAATTAGTTTTAAAACTATTGAACATTTTGAGAGGCAGACATTTCCTCCAAGAGTTTAAACCAAAATAATTAAAATACTTATAATAAAAGAATCGAATTTTTAAATCAATATTGGTGATGAATTTTCTTTCCCAAATTATGCATATGTTTATGGACAATTTAGATTATCAAACATAGTTTGTTTTGGTTATTTTACAAGAGAATATGATCATTACGTATTCTCGAAATTTTTCCCATGTCAGTTTCCTCGAGTAAAAAATTTCAAAACATGGGCAAATAATTGAGGGTATTGATAATGCTGTATTAACTATTATGATGCACACTTTGGTTAGCTCACCATAATAAAAATATTATTTTGAAATCTCTAATGTTAATAAAAAAGATCCAATAATATGTATGCAATGAAATAGATCAAGTGAGATTATTTATCCATTGGGATAATTGTTTGGTTGTCTTACAGGCAATTATAAAATTTATTTCAAAGCAGGTTATAAGGTAATATTTTTTAGGAATTCATCTGATAATAATTGTTTTTTTTTTCGATATCAAACTAAACATTCTGATGAAAGCGTTGATAAAAATTTTAATGAAAGAAATACAATTTTTTGCTAAAAAAAATTGGTATCTAGATTTTGATGCTGTAATATTTCATAAAATTTATCTAGCATCTCATTATTTTAGAAATTCTGAAACCAAAGCTATTAAGAATCAGTAAAAAATTATCTTTTTTATAAGCCAAATTTAATCCTGATGGTAACTATAATTATTAGCCTTATTTTTCTAGAAGACCATAATAGTATATAATTGACTGCACTTATAGGAAAACAACTTTAGTTAAATATAAAACAAACATCAAAATTAGTGTTGATTTTTATAAAAATGTTTCAGAGCATAAAATATATGTAATATATATTTATTAGTCATAGAGATTTAAATTATGATCAATTAAAATAAAATATCGCATATGACATATAATTTTTTATATTATCATATGAATGAAGAATTTGGTGAAAACATTGTTTATGTAGTTATTTTATATTATCAATATATATTATTTTTTTAAATACATAAATTGGTTTACAAGCAAGGAAAATAAAAGATAATTCATAAACAGAAGTTTCATAATTATTATGTTATTAAATAGAAAAAAATTATGGGTCAGCAAAATATATTAATAACCTTATATGGATGATTAGATACATAAATGGATTGTACATTCGAATAAAAAAAATATTTTTCTAAGTAATATTTGAGTGCAATGCAAATTTTGATAAAACTTAACAACATAAATGCATTTTTTTTAATTGTGTGAATTAAAACCTGGTCATTATTTTATTACAAACATTGTTTTTTATGTACTATTAATTGATAAAAACATTTGTTGTATTGCATACATGTTTAAAGTGATTTTACAAAGAAGATATAATCAAATTAATTCAAATGTATTTGAATTCATAATTTATTTTACATGAAATACAATGGTAAAGTAAAAATTTATACACTAAAAATTCTACATAATATAAAATTTCTTTGTGATGAAAATTTTAGTAATATCTATATTTATTAATATTTTGGTAAACTATCTAACTATGTCAACACTGACAGTCTAATTTAATTGACTAACTTTCAGAAAATGTTAAATAGCTTTCATTTGTTAATATTAAATAATTTTTTTTTTTAACCCTCATGTCTTGTTAGTTGAATATTTAATGTATTTTTATTTATTATCAGTATCAGCATTACGAAAATCTAGTGCCTGGTTATCCCGGGAAAATAAATAAGTTTTAAATATGTTTTATATATCTTTTACTTTTCCAGTGAGTGGCATTCCACTTGCTGAAAATCCATAAATGTTATTTATTAAATTATTCTAGTTCCATTGTTATGCCATTTCGTTCCAATATATGTGCTTTGATCTTAGTAATTATATTTATTCTTTCTCCATTGTCTGCTGTATTAATTTTCACGTAAGTAGTTAGAAATGGGATATTTAAACGCAGCTTCGTGACTGGGATCGGGAATCACCCAAAGCTTATTAAGGAAAAGGCAAAAAATATGCATTTGCATTCCACTGCTATGGTAGCCATACTGGCCTTAAGTGCAGAAACAGTCTGCTCTGGCATTCCATTTCGATGGCAGCCATTTTGTTTTTGAAAATTTAATTCAAAATATTTTAAATTTTTTTTTCTAAAATTAATTTTTTCAATTTCATTTTTTTCAAAAGTTAAAAAAATACACATTTCAAAACTTTCACAAATAAATTAATATTGCAAAACTTAAAAAAAATTCTCGAACACTCCATGGTGGCCATATTTGTTTTTGAAGCTATGGCTCCCTCACTTGCGGCCGGGCGCTGCAGTGATTCAATGGATAGATGACATGTTAAACTTCATGCTCTCGCATTCCATTTCAAAAAGGTGCCGCAGTTTCCATTTCGACAGGATGTCATGGTGACGCAACGGATAGAGGACATGTTAAACTCCACAGTCTTGCATTCCAAGCTGGGAGTGTTATCTCAGAGTCTTCCCAAATGTAATATATACTTCATGCTCTCGCATTCCATTTGAACAGGGTGCCATGGTGATGCAACAGATAGAGGACAAGTTAAACTTCACGCTCTTGCATTCTTAGCCAGGAGAGTTACCTCACAGTCTTCCCAAATTAGATTATAAATTAAGTCCTTTCTACTAGATGGTATACATTATGTTATTACATGCCAAGCAGGGAGGATTATCTCAGTGTCATCCCAAAATAAAATTGAAATTTAAGTCCTACCTACGAGATGATATACATTACATGCTTGCATGCCAATACGAGAAGGGTTATGTCAGAGTCTTCCCAAAATATATTAACATTTAAGCCCTTCCAACAAGATGATATACATAATACTCTTGCATGCCAATCTGAGACGGTTATCTCAGTGTTATCCCAAAATCAAATGGAAATTTAAGTCGTTCCTATGATATGATATACATTACATGCATGCATACCAAGCCAGAAGGTTATCGCATAGTATTTTAAAAAATATTAACATTTAAGTCCTACATACTAGATAAACATCATGCTCTTGCATGCCAAGCTGGGAGGGTTATCTCAGTGCCATCCCAAATCAAATACCATACAAGTCCTTCATACTAAATTATATACACCATGCTGTTACATGACAAGCAGAAAGGGTGATCTCAGAGTCTTCCCAAATTAGATTATCATCTAAGTACTTCCTACAATATTATATACATTATGCTCTTACATGTCAAGCCAGAAGGTTATAGCAGAGTTTTCACAAAATCATTTAACATTTAAGATTTTCCTACGAAATGAACATCATCTTACATGGCAAGCAGAGAGTAATGGAATACCTAGCTGTGTGGTTATGTTATGCAGATGGTAACTGGGAGGACAAAACTGCATCAAGTAGGTGCATGACTTATTTTGCATAGTGACTGAGAGTACAGCACATTTTCTTTTCTCGCACACACACCCCTCCTGGCTACGATTAATATTTATCCTAAATATTTAAATATATATTTCCAACGCTCACGTCGGGGGAGTGACTGTAAAAACATTTAACGAATTTTCTCTCGACGAGACGGGGGCTATAACGGTATATTAACGTTTATTATTGTTTAAACAAACAAGTTTTTTAAATACTACTACTACTACTCCCACCTGACCCAAGCATATATGTGTTTTCGAAACCGACATTTCTCTAGGACTCTGGTCAGAGACTTCGGCAATAACAGAACATGAAAGATTATTTCAACATGTTTTTTGAAATATTTCTCGCATTACTCAAGCCTAAATGTGTGTTGTCTCTTGTAGGATGGACTTAAATGATAATCGAATTTGGGATGGCTCTGAGATAACCCTACCAGCTTGGCATGCAAGAGCATGAAGATTATTATCTTGTAGGATGGACTTAATTTTATGTTCAAATTTCGGAATACTCTGAGATAACACCCCCAGCTTGGAATGCAAGCATGTGATCATAAGGTGTGAAGGACTTCAAAGATGATCAAATTTGGGAAGTCTCTGAGATAACCCTCCGAGCTTGGTATGCAATAGCGTGATCATCTCATAGGAAGGACTTAAATGATAATCTAATTAGGGAAGACTTAACCTTTCGAGATGATGATAGTATCTTACGAAATACGGAACTTATGTGCACCTATGCTTGTAGCGCTTAAATAAATCTGTGAAATTTTTTTATATCTATAGGACATAAATAACTCTACGGTGATTAAGGTTGACAGGAACGATATCTAATATATAAAATTCTCCCGTCACAGTGTTAGTCACTGAACTCCTCCGAAACGGCTGGACCGATTTTTATGAAATTTTTTATGTATACTCGGTAGGTCTGAGAATCGATTTATATCTATTTTTTACACCTCTAAGTAATAAGGGTGGCCACCCCCAAACAATTTTTTTTTATTGTTTGAACAAAATTTTTATTTTTTATTTTTTTATGATGTGGCATCAAAAAATACATACCCTCCTAAATTTGTACCCTTCTACAACCAACTCTTATTTTTTTATAGCGATA